>JAWHQI010000327.1:2232500-2302500 GCA_033032865.1 Dactylorhiza incarnata
ACTTCCGTCAGTTCCGTCAGACTCGTATGGTCAATACGAGTGCAACGGAATTCGTTTCGTTCCAATCCGAGGTCATTCGTTGAAAGTGACCGTTTTGAGTACCGTAGCGCGTCACGACTGTACAACCCTCATATTTTCCGAGTCGGTGTGACCCGACGCAGATGAGGATGTGGTAGTAAGGGTGACCATGACGCGATGGACCGAACCATCGGAGTCCGTTAAAGCTAGAAAGAGAAGGCCGGGGGGGGGGGGGGGGGGGGAGACCTCCTTGGACGAGTGGACCTTGGGTCCACTAGCCCAAGGACCCGGGCAAGTGGACCATTGGTCCACTTGCCCGAGTGGGGGGATGAGTGGAACATGGGTCCACTCGCCCAAGGGTAGGGGCGAGTGGACCTATGGTCCACTCGCCCTGTGCAGCTGGGCGAGTGGACCAAGGGCCCCCTCTCCCGGTGGGTTGAGTGGACCGTAAGGTCCACTCGCCCAGCAAGGGCGGTGGACCTCGGTCCACTCGTCCGACCCCCGACAAGGGGGTAAGTGGGCGTCTCAACCTCCACTCGCCCCTCTCTCTCTTCGATCATCCAGGTTCGTGGTTGGGCTGCGGATAGCAGAATCTTGGCTATCCGCAGCCCGATTTTGGGAAGTCTATAAATAGACCCCCATGAGCACCTTGGGAAGGGATGTTGGTACCCCCTCCCTCGCGTGAGTGTTGTGAGAAAGCATTACCCCTCCCTCCCCCTGTCGTTGAAGGTGGACGGTGAGGTGACCTTTAGTGCCCTCCAAGGTGCCCAGGCTCAGCATTGGCTTGGGAGGGGAAGTTCCTTGTGAGCTTCCGGGTATGTGGTGGGACCTCCACGCTACAACTTAAGGGGTCCGTTTGTGGACTCATGTGTTCTTCAAGGGCAAGGTCTTTCAGTTCTTAGCAACTGGCCAAGGGTTCTAGCTCAGGTCAAGTAAGGGTTAGCTACATCTCTCTTTCGAACGTCGAGACCAGTTCTCTGGTTTCAACATTCTGGTGCGGTGAGCGTGGAAGGAGCTAGTCCGGAAAGCTCTGAGCAAGTCTCATGGCTGGAAGCGATGAGCTGGGGGACTCACCCCCTATCAGCGAGTACGTGAAGAAGTGTGATCTTGACGAGTTCAGGAAGTCGATCCTGGAGCTCTTGCGGGTCGCACTCCCCCCTCACGATGAGTGCTCAACACCACCCGCACCCGTGCTCGCCTCGCAATCTCCGATGGAGGCGGAGCAAGCACATCGGCAAGGGAAGGAGCTGGCCATAGGGGAAGGCTTGGGTCTTCAAGCAAGTGTGCTCTTCAACAGCTCTCCTGGGACCGGCTACCCCAGTAGGGAGGAAGAGAACGCCTTCAACTCGCCAGGGAGGATGGGGAAGTCCCTTCTGCGATATGATCATCTCAGCTCCCATTCCAGATGGGTTCAGCGAGCCTGACATGTCTTACTACGCAGGGAAGGATGACCATGTTCAGCATCTCCAGTGGTTCGAAGACATGGCCTCGATTAGGCAAATGTCAGATGCCTTTAAATGCAGACTCTTCGTGGTCACGTTCAGGGGGAAGGCGAGAGACTGGTTCCACCAACTCCCAGTGGGAACCATCTACGACTTCGAGGACCTGCGCCGAATTTTCTTGCTAAGGTTCTCCACTTCAAAGAAGAGGAGGAAGGGGGCAGAGGCCTTGTTCTTGGTTCGGCAAAGGCTAGGGGAGACGTTGGGGAGTTACGTGAATAGATTCCAGGAGGAAGTCCTCCTTGTCATTGAGGTGCCCGGGCATACCCTGCAGCTGGCTTTCACCCTCGGCTTACAGCAGGGGCTGTTCAGGATGAGCTTGACTCGGGACCCACCCCTGTCTTTCGAAGAGCTGATGGAGCCCGCTGCTCGAGAAATTGAGTGTGAGGACACAAACCAGGAGTTCATGGCATGGTTCGCCAAGGGTGAGAAAGAGGAGAAGGAGGAGAAGAGAGAGAAAGGAGGGAAGAAGAATGAGGAAGCGAGAAGTCAGGGGGGCCAGGGACCCCCGTTGGGCAGGAGCAAGGCTGGGGGTTTCAACTACCAGTCGCTCGACCGACCTGGAGGCCACCAGGAGGACTCCCTCAAGGCCCAGGAAGAGGCCCTTTCCAAGGGAGAGGAAACTTTCAGGGAGAACAAGGACGGTTCAACCCAGCAGGGTGGCAGCCGGACCCAAGGCCATTGCAACCCCTACCCCTGCAGGCCATGACGATTGGCCGAAAAAGAGGAAATAAGAAGAGGGGTCGCGCAGGGAAGGAAGCAAGGGTTGATGGCATTGTCGTACTGTGACTTCCATCAGCAGGAGGACCACGCGACAACCACATGCCCAGAGTTTCTGGAGGTAAGGGAAGGAGGAAGATCCCGACAGAGAGGAGACAACTCAACCTGGAAGGACCAGGAGGAAGCTGAGGAGATGGAGGAAGTGATGAAGGAGACGACCAAGGTGCATGTGGTCGAGTAAGCGCAAGGAAGCGCATTGTAATGGTATGTAATCTATTTATAATATATCGAAAGTTGTTAAAGATAGCATCTAGGTCGAGTCCTCGACTGGAGACCACTCGCCCGGGCTTGTTGATGCCGGTCGCTGGAGGCTCGTCGGGTGGATTCATTTTAGGTCGAGTCCTCGACTGGAGAGCACTCACCCGGGCTTGTTGATGCCGGTCGCTGGGAGGCTCGTCAGGTAGATTCGTTTTAGGTTGAGTCCTTGACTGGAGACCACTCGCCCAGGCTTGTTGATGCCGGTCGCTGGGAGGCTCGTCGGGTGGATTCGTTTTAGGCCGAGTCCTCGACTAGAGACCACTCGCTCGGGCTTGTTGATGCCGGTCGCTGGGAGGCTCATTGGGTAGATTCATTTTAGGTCGAGTCCTCGACTGGAGACCACTCGCCCGGGCTTGTTGATGTCGGTCGCTGGGAGGCTCGTCGGGTGGATTCGTTTTAGGTCGAGTCCTCGACTGGAGACCACTCGCCGAGCTTATTGATGCCGATCGCTGGGAGGCTCGTCGGGTAGATTCGTTTTAGGTCGAGTCCTCAACTGGAGACCACTTGCCCGGGCTTGTTGATGCCGGTCGCTGGGAGACTCGTCAGGTAGATTCACTTTAGGTCGAGTCCTCGACTGGAGACCACTCGCCCGGGCTTGTTGATGTCGGTCGCTGGGAGGCTCGTCGGGTGGATTCGTTTTAGGTCGAGTCCTCGACTGGAGACCACTCACTCGGGCTTGTTGATGCCGGTCGCTGGAAGGCTCGTCGGGTAGATTCGTTTTAGGTCGAGTCCTCGATTGGAGACCACTCGCCCAGGCTTGTTGATGCAGGTCGCTGGAAGGCTTGTCAGGTAGATCCATTTTAGTTCGAGTCCTCGACTGGAGACCACTCGTCCGGGCTTGTTGATGTCGGTCGCTGGGAGGCTCGCCGGGTAGATTCATTTGGGTTGGTAAGGCTCCAAGAAGAGAAGCCGATCTGAGGATGTGTTGAGTTCCTCTGCCTCCAGGTGAAGGTGAGCACCTAGGACGCAGACGGGTACTCCGGCCTCCAATCGGTAAGACCCCCCGACTAGAGACCATTCACTGGGCTCAGTCATGCCGGCTGATGGGAGACTCATCGGGTCGACTCGCTGTGGGCAAGACCTCAGAAAGGGTAATTGGTTTGGTAAGATGGATGAGTTCCTCCACCTCCAGGTAAACTTGGCTCCCTGTCAGGTGTTGAGTTCCTCCACCTCCAAGTAAGCTCGGCTCCCTGTTAGGTGTAGAGTTTCCTCCACCTCTAGGTGAGCTCGGCTCCCTGTTAGGTGTTGAGTTCCTCCACCTCGAGGTGAACTCGGCTCCCTGTTAAGTGTTGAGTTCCTCCACCTCCAGGTGAGCTCGGCTCCCTGTTAGGTGTGGAGTTTCCTCCACCTCCAGGTGAGCTCGGCTCCCTGTTAGGTGTTGAGTTCCTCCACCTCCAGGTGAGCTCGCCTCCCTGTTAGGTGTGGAGTTTCCTCCACCTCCAGGTGAGCTCGGCTCCCTGTTAGGTGTTGAGTTCCTCCACCTCCGGGTGAGCTCGGCTCCCTGTTAGGTGTTGAGTTCCTCCACCTCTGGGTGAGCTCGGCTCCCTGTTAGGTATTGAGTTCCTCCACCTCCAGGTGAGCTCGACTCCCTATTAGGTGTGGAGTTTCCTCCACCTCCAGGTGAGCTCGGCTCCTTGTTAGGTGTTGAGTTCCTCCACCTCCAGGTGAGCTCGGCTCCCTGTTATGTGTTGAGTTCCTCCACCTCCAGGTGAGCTCGGCTCCCTATTAGGTGTGGAGTTTACTCCACCTCCAGGTGAGCTTGGCTCCCTGTGAGGAGTTGAGTTCCTCCACCTCCATGTGAGCTCGGCTCCCTGTCAGGTGTTGAGTTCCTCCACCTCCAGGTGAGCTCAGCTCCCTGTCAGGTGTTGAGTTCCTCCACCTCCAGGTGATCTCGGCTCCCTGTCAGGTGTGGAGTTTCCTCCACCTCCAGGTGAGCTCGGCTCCCTGTTAGGTGTTGAGTTCCTCCACCTCCATGTGAGCTCGTCTCCATGTTAGGTGTTAAGTTCCCTCCACCTCCAGGTGAGCTCGGCTCCCTGTCAGGTGTTGAGTTCCTCAACCTCCAGGTGAGCTCGGCTCCCTGTTAGGTGTGAAGTTTCCTCCACCTCCAGGTGAGCTCGGCTCCCAGTTAGGTGTTGAGTTCCTCCACCTCCGGGTGAGCTCGGCTCCCTGTTAGGTGTTGAGTTTCTCCACCTCCAGGTGAGCTCGGCTCCCTGTTAGGTGTGGAGTTTCCTCCACCTCCAGGTGAGCTCGGCTCCCTGTTAGGTGTTGAGTTCCTCCACCTCCAGGTGAGCTCGGCTCCCTATTAGGTGTGGAGTTTCCTCCACCTCCAGGTGAACTCGGCTCCCTGTTAGGTGTTGAGTTCCTCCACCTCCAGGTGAGCTCAGCTCCCTGTTAGGTGTTGAGTTCCTCCACCTCCAGGTGAGCTCGGCTCTCTGTTAGGTATTGAGTCCTCCACCTCCAGGTGAGCTCGGCTCCCTGTCAGGTGTTGAGTTCCTCCACCTCCAGGTGAGCTCGGCTCCCTATTAGGTGTGGAGTTTTCTCCACCTCCAGGTGAGCTCGGCTCCCTGTTAGGTGTTGAGTTCCTCCACCTCCAGGTGAGCTCGGCTCCCTATTAGGTGTTGAGTTCCTCCACCTCCAGGTGAGCTCGGCTCCCTGTTAGGTGTGGAGTTTCCTCCACCTCTAGGTGATCTCGACTCCCTGTTAGGGGTTGAGTTCCTCTACCTCCAGGTGAGCTCGGCTCCCTGTCAGGTGTTGAGTTCCTCCATCTCCAGGTGAGCTCGACTCCCTGTTAGGTGTTGAGTACCTCCACCTCCAGGTGAGCTCAGCTCCCTGTTAGGTGTTGAGTTCCTCCACCTCCAGGTGAGCTTGGCTCCCTGTTAGGTGTGGAGTTTCCTCCACCTCCAGTGAGCTCAGCTCCTTGTTAGGTGCTGAGTTCCTCCACTCCAGGTGAGCTTGGCTCCCTGGCAGGTGTGGAGTTTCCTCCTTTCACCTCACGTCGAGTTCAGCTCGACAAGAGGTGTTGATTTTTCCTCCACCGCAGGTCGAGTTCAGCTCGACCATAGGTGTTGAGCTTTCTCCACCTCCAGTTGAACTCGGTTCACAAGAGTGTTGTTAAGTGGAGAAAGGTTCTCCTTCTGCCTCAAGTCAGGTTCAATTGAAAAACTCGGCAGGAGTATCCCGTTGGTAGGGCCCTTCGTGGATTCCTCTAAGGTCCCTCCTACTCGTCAAATAGGTGGGTCGGACTTTCTTTCCGAGCTTAAGGCAAGCTCGAAAAGAGCGGGGATTGTGTACAACCCTCATATTTTCCGAGTCGGCGTGACCCGACGCAGATGAGGTCGTGGTAGTAAGGGTGACCATGACGCGATGGACCGAACCGTCGGAGGCCGTTAAAGCCAGAAAGAGAAGGCCCGGGGGGGGGGGGGGGGGGGGGTAGACCTCCTTGGACGAGTGGACCTTGGGTCCACTCGCCCAATGCCCCGGGCGAGTGGACCTTGGGTGCACTCGCCCAAGGCCCCGGGCGAGTGGACCCTTGGTCCACTCGCCCAAGGACCCGGGCGAGTGGACCCAAGGTCCACTCGCCCCCCCCCCCCCCCCCCCCCCCCCACTCGGGCGAGTGGACCAATGGTCCACTCGCCCAAGGGTAGGGGCGTGTGGACCTATGGTCCACTCGCCCCGTTCAGCTGGGCGAGTGGACCAAGGGCCCACTCGCCCGGCGGGTTGAGTGGACCGTAAGGTCCACTCGCCCAGCAAGGGCGGTGGACCTCGGTCCACTCGTCCGACCCCCGGCAAGGGGGGAAGTGGGCGTCTCAACCTCCACTCGCCCCTCTCTCGCTTTGATCATCCAGGTTCATGGTTGGGCTGCGGATATCAGAATCTTGGCTATCCGCATCCCGATTTTGGGAAGTCTATAAATAGACCCCCATGGGTACCTTGGGAAGGGATGTTGGTACCCCCTCCCTCGCGTGAGTGTTGTGAGCAAGCACTACCCCTCCCTCCCCCTGTCGTTGAAGGTGGACGGTGAGGTGACCTTTAGTGCCCTCCAAGGTGCCCAGGCTCAGCATTGGCTTGAGAGGGGAATTTCCTTGTGAGCTTCCGGGTATATGGTGGGACCTCCACGCTGCAACTTAAGGGGTCCGTTTGTGGACTCAGGTGTTCTTCAAGGGCAACGTCTTTCGGTTCTTAGCAACTGGCCAAGGGTTCTAGCTCGGGTCAAGTAAGGGTTAGCTGCATCTCCCTTTCGAACGTCGAGACCAGTTCTCTGCTTTCAACAATGACGACGTTATTTTAGTATAGTGAGCATACGTGCTCCGAATTGACTTCCGTCGGTTCCTTTAGACTCGTGTGGTCGATACGAGTGCAACGGAATTTGTTTTGTTCTGATCCGAGGACATTGGGTGAAAGTGACCATTTTGAGTACCGTAGCGCGCCACGACGACGCTATTTTAGTATAATGAGCATATGTGCTCTGAATTGACTTCTGTCAGTTCCGTTGGACTCGTATGGTCGATACAAGTGCAACAGAATTTGTTTCGTTCCAATCCGAGTTCATTTGATGAAAGTAACAGTTTTGAGTACCGTAGCATGTCGCGACGACGCTATTTTAGTATAATGAGTATACATGCTCCGAATTGACTTCCGTCAGTTCCGTTAGACTCGTGTGGTCAATATGAGTGCAACAAAATTCGTTTTGTTCTGATTCGAGGTCATTTAGTGAAAGTGACTGTCTTGAGTATCGTAGCACGTCACGACGACGCTATTTTAGCATAGTGAGCATACGTGCTCCGAATCGACTTCCGTCAGTTACGTTAAACTCGTATGGTCGATATGAGTGCAAAAGAACTCGTTTCGTTCCAATCCGAGGTCATTTGGTGAAAGTGACCGTTTTGGGTACCAGGGGCGGACCCACCTTGGGGCGAGTGTGGGCGGCCGCCCACACTCAAATTTTTTTAAAAAAAAATTAATAGTATTAGCCACGGCAAAAAACCGTGGCTAATACCCTTTTTTTAACATAATAGTATTAGCCACGGAGAAAGCCATTGCTAATACCCTTTTTTTAACTTAATAGTACAATGCCATATTCTCACCACCCCCCCCCCCCGACCGCTCGCGACATGTCACAAGCCAGCGAAATCCCTCCCCTCTCTTTGGCCGACGGAAGCCCTCACCCTCTCAATCGGACCGACGAAGGCCCTCCTCCTCTCAATCCGACCGACGGAAGCCTTCCCCCTCTCAATCCGACCTACGGAATCCCTCCGACTCCAACCCTCCGGCCTCCGATCAGTCTAATGCCTCAGAAGGTTTGATTTCATCAATTTTTTTGTAGATCTTGATTTTGCAGATGCGAATCTGTTTTATTTAGCTAATCATTATGTTATCCAAAAAAAATCTGTTTTGGAAATTTTTCTGAACGAACCCAGCAGATCTGATTTAATTAAGGATATTATCTTTTTGGATGTTGTTTTTTTCTTAGCAGTTTTTTGTTGATCTGTTTTTTTTTCTTAGCTTTTTTTGAGCATTTTGTTCAAAATTATTTAGTTTATTTGGTAAGCTATCAATGCATGCATGTCTCCCAGAAGTCAAAACACATTTCTTCGAATTTTGAATTTTATTTGCTGCAGTTTTTCTAATTATGCCTCCGTCTACAAGAGGTTTTTTTCTCTAGGAAACTGTTATTAGCTGCGTAGCCTGCAACAATGTACAAGCTTAATAATTGATAGTGCTCCATTAGAAATTGATGGAGCTACAATTAGAAATTGATAGAGCATAGTGAGCTGCCAGCCTGCCATTAGAAATTGTTATTAGCTCCAGTTTTATTAGGGATTGCACTTTGCAGCATAGTGAGTTATTAACTTATTAAGCTCTTGATTTTGCTCCAGTTTTAATTGAATCTGATTGAAAATTTCTTTGTATTGAAGAAGACATATTTTCCACCATCAGCAATGAGGACATTGTGAAATGCTTTCAAAACATGAAAGCTCGAAGAGGAGTATAGTAAACAAGGTTATTTATATCTTTCTACTATTGTATGTGCAACTTTTGTATATTTTTTGTCATATTAATGATTAATGTACTTGTTTCATATTTTTCAATTTTTTTGAAATTTTTTAGTCCGCCCACACTTGAAAATTTTTTTGCGTCCGCCGCTGTTGGGTACCCTAACACGTCACAACGATGCTATTTTAGTACAGTGAGCATACATGCTCCGAAATGACTTCCGTCAGTTCCGTTAGACTCGTATTGTCGATACGAGTGCAACGGAACTCGTTTCGTTGCAATCAATGGCTGTTTAAAGAAAATGACTATTTTAAGTAACATCGAGCGCCACAACAACGCCACTTTAGAATATTGAGCAAACGAGCTCTGAATTAAATTCTGTCAGTTGTATTGGACTCGTGTGGACGTTATGAGTGCAACAAAATTTGTTTTGCTCAATTCCGACGTCGTTTAGTCAAGTAAATAAAATAAACACTCAAAAATTTATATAAAATCTCGAGATACGTGAACGCTGGATTTCAACCCCATCACATCGATGTTGACTCGACACTCGACGACGGGGACCCGTAATGACTTTGACCCACATGGGGTTGACTTTGGTCAAACCCTCCTTCAAATATGTATTTAAAAAAAATCAAGGCAAACCACACCCATGGGCATCCACCTCAAGGAAAGTCATGCAAGCCCTCAGCCATAAGGCTAGCCCAAACTCCAACCTCAAACTAGACCTAGGATAACCCAAAGCTCCCCCTCCTTGCCTAATGCCAAGGAAGTGGATTTGGATATTTCTAAACCCCACCCTAACCATGAGTTCTCTTAACTCCTAAGCCTAACCAGCCAAGTACCCACCCCCCCAATTGGTGACTGCCAGTTACCACCTCCTAAGCCAACTACGGTTTGGTGAAACCTAACTCTAATCAGGTAAAAGGAAGAAGAAAAGGGGAGGGAGGGTTCTCGGCTGCCTATATAATCCCTCCCCTGGCTCAAGTTAAGACCGCCCCACCTCCTTCAGAGCTCAACCCTGGGTGTTTTCGAAACTAGCCCCGTCGCCCACTTGCCCGCTGAGACGAAGAAGATGAGCCCGAGCCACCCCGGCCACCCTGCCAACTTTCCTCCTTAACCTTGCATGGAGGGCTCCCGGGCCCTACCGGACTCTCAAGGGAGCCCTATATCGTCAGAGAGGGGTTGACGACCCTCTCTGAGAAGCCTCAGGCGAGGGCACCCCCGGGAAAGTGCCGCTCCGGCGAAACCCGAGGGCTGAGCCCTCTAAGGGCTCCTCCCGATGGCTGGCGGCGGCGCCAGGCCGCCAGACCACCGCCAGGAGGTGCGACTGCCTCCGGCGAGCTGGCCGGATGCGGTGGCACACCGGTCCGATGATCGGCCGATGGTGACGAGAGCCCGCAAGCCTCTGGCCTCTGCCCCGCTACATGAGCCGTTGGATCTCTTCTTTGAGATACAACAGCCCTGATAATCTTAATCAGGGCTAACAATCATTAGCCCCACATCGGATCGGCGATGAATCCGGTGTGAGGACGATGGTTTCTTTCTGCGCGGCTCCATCTCAGCCGACAGTTTGTGAAAGTGCACAATGTGATATCCTAAGACATCTAATGACCAGATTACCCTCACTATACAATGGGTAATTTATCCTAAGAGATAAAATCACTTTTAGGTAATTTGTTAAGCTAAATCAAAGGGGTTTTCCCAACAATCTCCCCCTATTTATCTTAATAAATTTTACAATTTGTTCAATGTGATTTTACACAGTTTTTTCATGAATAAACATACAAGACAATATGATCACAGAATAAGACAGAAGAGATGATAAATAGAGAAGGTATCTGATTAATGATCAACAAAAGTTTATCATAGATTACCCAAAAAAAGAGTATCACTTCCTTTCCTTGAGAAAGATGAACAAGTCCTCATATACCCTCTTGTATTTCCTTTCCACATATCTAAAGTTTGCAGAGGTGGATTTTTCTGAGTTCTTCTGTATTCTTCCATGGCTTTCGAACAGCTTTTCCAGGTCCATTTCAGTATTAGGATGAACATCCTTGAGTGTGAAACCAAGACCAAAGACTTTGGCTGTCATCAGATTTATAACTTCTAGATTTAGATCATCTGATTCAGGTCCTTTGTCAGGATTTGATTCAGCAGCCATTGCTTGTGATTCATCAACAGTTGCTTGTTCCTTCCTAGAAGTTGAGGCTTTTATAAACATGATCTTCTTTTTCTTCATCTCCTCTTCAGGTGACTTTTCTCTTTTCTTTCTTTTATGGGAAAGTTGTACTGCATCCCTTGGATTGCACCCAATACATCCCCTGTGGAGTTTCCCTACTCCTTCTAACATTATGGCTTAGGGATTCTTTGTAGTATACATTGTATGATCAAAAAGAGTAGATTTGATTGACATTTCTTTGGACAATTCCTCTTTCTCAACAACCTCTTTTCCCCTTTTTAGAATATCAATGAACCTCCTCTTCTTATCTTCAATTTATTTCTGAGCATCTTCATACTCATATCTCTCTCTATCACCAATTTCCTCTAGAGCTTCATAAAGCTTTGGATCATTGTAAGTTTTCATTGTGTTCTCAGGAAATTCAATCCTTTCATTTTCTTGTAATAGGATTTGTCTTTCCTGTACTCCTTCCTCTGTTCTTTTGTGTACCTCTCCCAAACAGACAATTTTCCTCTTCCTCTTTTTCTTCCTCTTCCACTTCCTCCACCTATATATGGAGGTCTTCCCCTGAAAACAGGTGTTGGAAGAATGGGTTGGTGAATTGGAGCAGGTGAAACCTGAGCTGAAGGTGGAAGTTGAACTGGAGGTATTGGTTAAGCTGGTGCTGGATCAGGTGAAACAGGATCTTGACCAGCCATCTTGACTGGAGAGAGTGCTGTGGATGAATATTCAGAGAACACTCTGAAAGAAAGATGATCAGGGATAGATGGTACAATGTCTTCATGAAATTCTTGTAGAGACTTGAGGTAGGCCTGATCATCTGAAATTAGAGGGATCTCCCCCTGAGTTGATGACTCCGCCTGAGAAAAAGGCAGGATTCTTGGAGAAGATGACTCCCCCTGAATGGTTGTATCTGAAAGCTGTAGTTTAGATGATACAGCTGGCTCTCCTTCAGTGATGAAGGAGAGAGGGATTGTTGTTGTGTAGACAGAATCTTGAAGAGGTTGCTGTCTGCTGGTACAATTCTCCCCCTGCTTTATATCATTGAAGAAAGATATAAAGCCTTCAGCAGGCACGACTATCGATCGCACTTCCCTATCAAAAGCCGTGAGTTCAGATGTAAGGTCTTGCAATCTTTTGTGTTGGCGGCGTAGTTTGCGATAACAATCCGTTGAGAAGTCAAGATAAAGTGAGACGAACTTGGATAACACAGTCTCGAGGGCAAGATCGACGACCTCAATAATATCTTGCTGAACTGACGTAGATGCCATTGGGATGCTACGAGAACCTGTACTGAAACAAAGAAAAGAGATGAAGAGAAGGAGGAGAGCAGGAGGGAGAGAATTTGAATGGAACAATGGAATTAAACACAAAAGTTGCTTTGAGTAGATGAATCATCGCAACTTAGGGTTTTATTCAAAGCAACGTCGAGAAGAGCGGAATTCAGCGCTCCAAAATATGTCAATGCGCGCAATCTATCAAATCGACGGAGCATCGAGTTAATGTGGACGTGGTGTCGAGTTGATGTGGACGTGGCGTCGAGTTGATGTGGACGTGGCGTCGAGTTGATGTTGATGTGGCTTCGAAATATAGTCATCGATGATGTTGTCGATGTAAGCATCGACAAGTTTTTGATGTTACGTCGAGTGGTATTCGAAGGATCCGTCCCAGAGAGCTCTCGAAGCTGGTGTCGAGTAGAAGTCGACAGTACGTTGATTTGAATTCGACGCATCTTTGATGAAATAGTTATGATTTTCTTTAAGATTTTTGGTGTTTTTACCAGCAATAATTTTTTATAGAAAATAGATCTTTATACATAATAAAAGGGGACCTACAAAACTCCATCAAGCATCCCCAGTGTATTGATGAAGAACTTGTGCTTACTTTCATCAAGAGGCTTAGTGAAGATGTCAGCCCTTTGAGTGCCAGTAGATACGTATTGAAGGTTGATCTTACCCTTCTCTGCATTGTCTCTGAGAAAGTGGTGCCTTATCTCTATGTGCTTCGTTCTGCCGTGGAGAACAGGATTGGAAGCAATTGAAATTGCACTAGAGCTGTCACAATAGATTGTTGAATTGGCAAGGAAAAAGTTGTAGTCTAACAACTGATTTTGCATCCACAAAATTTGTGAACAACAACTTCCTACAGCTATATACTCAACTTCAGTTGTAGAAGTGGAGACTGTGGTTTGCTTCTTGCTATACCATGATATCAGTCTAGCACCCAGAAACTGACATGTTCCTGAAGTGCTTTTTCTATCAAGCATGCATCCAGCATAGTCTGCATCTGAATATCCAATCAATTCAATTCCAGATTCAGCTGGACACCATAAGCCAAGCTCAGGAGTACCCTTCAGATATCTGAGAATTCTTTTGACAGAACTCATGTGTGATTCCTTTGGGTCAACCTGAAATCTTGCACAAATACAGGTAGCAAACATTATATCAGGTCTGCTAGCTGTTAGGTAGAGAAGAGAGCCAATGGCTGCTCTATAAGTCTTCTGATCAAATGACTTACCTTATTCATCTCTATCTACAACAATATTAGTAGCCATGGGGGTTTTCATAACAGATGAATTCTCCATCTCAAACCTTTTAATGAGTTATCTGATATATTTGGATTATTGGGATATGAAAATGCCATCTGGATTTTGTCTAACTTGGAGACCAAAGAAATATGATAATTCCCCCATGCTACTCATCTCAAATCTTGACTGCATTAGGTTAGCAAATATTTTACATCAAGATTGATCTGTGGATCCAAATATAATATCATCTACATATATTTGCACAAGTAGTAGCTGATTCTTATGTACTCTTGTGAAAAGAGTTTTATCCACCTTTCCTCTTTCAAAGTTGTGTTCCAGGAGAAAGGTAGATAAGGTCTCATACCAAGCTCTTGGAGCTTGCTTTAGACCATATAGTGCTTTATCTAATCTATATTCAGAAGAGGGAAAGTTCGATTGACAAAACCTGACGGCTACTCCACATACACCTCTTCTTGTAGTTTCACATTGAGAAATGCACTCTTGACATCCATCTGGTATACCTTGATTTTCATGTGGGCAGCATATGCCAGGAACATTCTGATTGCCTCCAGCCTTGCTACTGGGGCAAATGTTTGGTTGAAGTCAATGCCTTCCTCTTGTATGTACCCTTGGGCCATAGTCTAGCCTTGTTTTTTTATTATGACCCCAGTTGAGTCCATTTTATTTTTGAACACCCACTTAGTGCCAATCACTGGGTAATTCTTTGGTCTTTCAACCAAAGTCCAGACCTTGTTTCTTTCAAACTAGGTTAGTTCCTCCTGCATAGTAGATATCCAGTGAGGGTCATTGTTTGCTTCGTCAAACTTCTTTGGTTCATATTGTGACAGGAAGCAAAGCAGCATTGTCTCACTTGTGAGTTGGTTCCATGTTTTGACTCATGCTGTCAAGTTTCCTATTACTTGAGTTGGAGGATGATCTTTTTGAGTCATCAAGGATCTTGTTGAGTGATCTAGGATCTGTTCTTCTTCCTGAGCTATAACTTGCTCAGTGACAGTGGGAACTTCAGCCTCACGTACTAGAATAATGTCTGTGGCTGATAGTCCAGGTCCTACTATTTCCTCTTCATCTGCTACAGAGTCCTCACCAGAGTCAGTGTCAATATCCTGTTGTCCTTTTTCCTGACACGCAGATGGATGGTCCACTATGCTCATCCTTTCAACTTGTTCTGCTAGTTGGTCTTCTTCCTACAGAATAGAACTGGTGGAAGTTTCCTTCCCCTTGTAAACCATGTTAGTTTCATCAAAGACCACATGCATTGACTCCTCAATTTTGAGAGAGCTTTTATTGAAGCACCTATAGACCTTACTTGATGAGGAGTATCCTAAGAATATCCCATCATCAATCTTCTTGTCAAATTTGGCAAGATGGCTTTTCCCATTATTGAGGATAAAGAAAGTACACCCAAAATACTAAAATAAGGGACTATAGGTGCCTTTCCCTTCAACAACTCATAGGGACTCTTCAACTTAGTTTTGTGGATAAGACTCCTATTCAGAACATAATTTGCAGTATTTACTACCTCAGCCCAGAAGGACTTTGGCAAGTTAGATTCAACTAATAATGTCCTTCCTTATTCAATTAGAGTTCTATTTTTCCTTTCAGCCACCCTATTTTGTTGGGGGGTTCTAGGAGATGAAAAGCTTTGTCTGATACCTTCATCCTCACAGAATCTACACATTGACAGATTCTCAAACTCAGTGCCATGATCACTTATGATCACAGTGTAAACGAGTCGAGCTCGAGTCGAGCTTGGCAAAATTCCCAAACTCGAGCTCGAGCTCGAGCTAAATATTTCGAGCTCGAGCTCGAGCTCGAGCTCGTCGAGCTCACCCTGCTTAGCTCGAGCTCGAGCTCGAGACCAGTATATTGAGCTCGAGCTCGAGCTTTCGAGCTCGCGAGCTCGAGTCGAGCTCGAGCTGCTCGCGAGCTTTTTGCTCATGAACCCATTTTTATTTTTATTTATATATATTTTTTAAAAAAAATACCCAAAAAAAAGCTCGCGAGCCGGCTCGCGAGCTCATGAACAAGAGTAATCGAGCTCGAGCTCGGCTCGAAATCGAGCTCGAGCTCGTCGAGCTCGAGCTCGAGCTCCACTGGTTCGAGCTCGAGTCGAGCTTTTTTCGAGCCGGCTCATCGAGCTCACGAGCCGGCTCGACTCAACTTGCAGGGCTACAGCTACCTGTGTGTTGAGTTCAGATTGAATCTGTCTGATGAATCTTGAGAGGATCTTGAAGGTGTCTGACTTTGCTTTTAAAAAGAACACCCAGCTGAACCTAGAGAAATCATCAACAATGACTAAGGTGTATGACTTTCCTGCTAAGCTTTGAGTGGAGATAAGGCCAAACAGGTCCATGTGCAACAGGAAAAGGATTCTAGGAGAATCATTCTTACTAATTGGTTTGAATGAAGCTTTGATCTGCTTACCTAGTTGGCAGGCTCTACAAGGGTGGTCTTTATTGAATTTACCAGTTGGTAAACCCCTGACTAGGTTGAGTTTGGAGAGTTTAGCTATGGTCTTAAAGTTAAGGTGAATAAGTCTCCTATGCCACAACTCACTATTTTCTAACTGGGAGTTAAACAAGCAGATCTAAGAATTTGTGTGCTCAAAGTCTACAACATATACCTTACCTTTTCTGAGACCTGTCAAAATTGTTTGATCAGTCTTAGAGCTAACTATATGACATAAAGACTTAGTGAATACAACTTTGTATTCGCCATCACACAACTGACTAATGCTGATCAGATTATGTTGAAGTCCTTCAACATAAGCTACTTTAGAAAAGGAGATTTCTCCAATCCTGAGCAAACCATATCCTTTGGTTTGACCAGAGTGGGAGTTCCCAAAAATTACCTTGGGCCCTTACTTAGCCTTGAAATTTTCCAGCAAATCTTTTGCTCCAGTCATATGCATGGAGCATCCACTATCCAAATACCACTGCTGGTATGTGGTTGAACAACCTTCCCTCTGCACATTGAATTTAAACATTAGTAAAGACCCTCTCATGCTGGGGTCTCTTTCTTCTATCATCATATGGAGATATGAAAGAATGAGATGGTCTTCCATTGTTCTCCCTTAGGTGAAGAAGTGCTGCATTGTTATGCCATCAATATTTGGCAATATGTCCTTGTTTGGAGCAGCAAAAAGATCTTGGAATATAAGCAAAAGAAGGTTTTGATGTTTGGTGATTTTGTGCAGAAAATACGCGTCGAAAAGAAATCGACGCAGTTTTAGAGTTGCGTTGAGTGAAATTCGACGTATCTGCATAGTCCCGTTGATAATCATTCGAAGTATGGTATTGGTTGCGCTGAGAGTAAATCGACGCACCCATATAGTTGCTTCGAGATGATGTCGACGCATATGCTGGAGTTCGTCGAGATGCATTCGACGCATTCCTAAAATTGCGCCGAGTTCTATTCGACGTATGATTCATATCATTCAGTGTTTGTGAATTTGAATTTATAATTTTCTTAAGCAAGTTGATTTCTGATTTTATCATTCTTGCTCATTAAATCATGTCTAGCTTTATTGTAGGCATTTGTGCTATTTTTAAGAGTGGAAATGATAGAGTCAATATGAGCTTGATAATCATTTCTATACTCCTCAAATGTTTCATCCATCTCTTCTATTTCAATTTTATAACTTCTGCATGTAGCACACTCATTCTTCAAATCTAAATTTTCTAAGGGTTGTTTGCCTAGGATTCCTGGTTCATCACTAATGTCTACCCTATTAAATGTGGTGAGTTTATTAGGGTTATTTTTCTCATGTTCTTCACATGATTCTGAAAAATTAGTAGGTCTAGATCTAAAAGATGCTACTAGTTTATCACAAGCATGTTTGTCAGTGAGTGATTGTGATTCCTGATCAAGATAATCAAATCTCTTGAAGAGATTTTGTGAGATATCTTTGATCTTTTGGCTTTTTCCATTGAGGGAGTCTTCAAAGGCTTTTGCCTTTAAGAGTTCTTTCCTTAGGTTTGAATTTTCATTATCTAAGGAATTTATTTATTTTTCTTTCTTAAACAGTTCACATTTCAGATCACAGTTAACTGAGAATAAATGATCTTTACTAAGAGCTTCTAATTCAGATTTGATTATTTCATGTTCCTTTTGATTGTTAATGTAATCTTGGCAAAACTCTTTAAAGCATTCTTTAAAACCCTTTAAAGAAAAGTCGAAGTCTTCAAAAATGCATACCTCAGTTTCATCAGTGGAATTTTCCAGAGCCATTAAACAGGCTTCTTCTGGTTCACCATCTTCATCACCATCAGATGAGGAGGAGTTTGATTCAGAATCTGAATCACTCCAGGTCTCAGCTATGAAACCTTTCCCTCCTCTCTTATTCTTCCTCGGGAAGGATTTCTTCTTGTGCTCCTTCCTCTGCTTGTTTTTCTTGCTCTTTTCTTCCTCAGGACATTCAGTAGAAATATGTCCTGGTTTTCTGCAGGAAAAATAAATAATCTCCTGTTTAGGAGTTTTATCATACCTTGGTTTGCTTGAGCTCCTCTCTCTCCTTCTGGAGTCTTCGGTCCTGACCCACTTTTTGAATCTCTTAGCCAAGAGATTAAACATTTCTTCTTTAGTGGTGGAGGACTCTGCTTCTGCAGTATTTAATGCAAGAGTCCCCTCTTTAGGAGTGGGTGTCCTTTCTTGGGCTTCTGACTCAACCTTGCTTTTCAGTTAAAGCTCATAGGACTTGAGCTTTCCTAGGAGAGCATCAGTTGATATCTCTCTGAGGCATCTAGAGTCTCTAATAGCCCATATTATAGAGTCCCATGTGCTTAAGAAGCACATGAGGAGCTTATCATTAATTTCTGTCATAGTGATTTCCTTGTCAAGCCCTTTCAGCTCATTTATGATAAGGCTGAATTTGTCATACATTTCTGTAATGCTTTCATCAGTCTTTTGCTTGAAATTCTCAGATAGAGATATGCGAAGAGCCTTTTTGTCTTTTCTCTCATCAGAGCTTCCTTCAACAAGTATGGAGAGAGATTCCCAGATCTCTTTTGCAAAGTTGAAATCAGCAAATTTCTGGAATATATCATCAGACATAGTTGAGACCAGTATGTTCATGGCCTTGGCATCACATGCCTTGACCTTCTTCTCATCATCAGTCCATTCCGCTATGGGGACTGAGGTTTGTATGACCTTTCCAGTGGTGTCTTTCCTTATTGGTACTGGAGGACCTGTGAGGATGACATTGAAGATTTCCCCATCAATAGAATTCATATACAGTTTTATTCTGGCCTTCCAGAGTGTAAACTTACTCAGATTACACACGGGAGGTCTTATGGAAGTATAATCCTTAGAACTTATTTTCTTTATAAAGTATTATTTGTAATAAAGAGAAATAAGTGTAGGAGGTCTTTTTGATCAAGGTGTTAACCTTTTAATGATCAACCCCCCTCTGATACCAATCGAAAGTGCACAATGTGATATCCTAAGACATCTAATGACCAGATTACCCTCACTATACAATGGATAATTTATCCTAAGAGGTAAAATCACTGTTAGGTAATTTGTTAAGATAAATCAAAGGGTTTTTCCCAACAGTTTGCGCCAAGATCTGTGCAGGATGGTTTTTGTATAACTGATATGGTTTTTAATTTTCTATGCCCAAACCAGAGCTCAAAGGAGAAAACTTCAAACAGGGAAGTTGTAGGTACTGATAAGAGCTATCTCCAGAAAGTTTTTGGGAATTTTCTGAGGCATGTAGATATTTTTTGTATTTAAAAAGGAGGAAAAATATCTATTTTTAAATTTTCAGAGGGCTTGATCATTGGTGAAAAATACTGAAGTAATTAGGGGATCTCTAGAGTACAGTCCTACACCCACTGTAATTAATTGAAAAAATTTGGGACTAATTTGCTATTTTTGATAATTAAAATAGGCCATAATCTATGTCTTCAAATTTGTAGAGGAATGGTCCCTCCTCCAAAATTGATGAAAATTTTATGATAGATCTTTAAAGGCTTCCCACACCCTCTGAAAAAGTTTGGGAATTTTCAAGTATTCTTACCACAGTTGGGAATTTATTTAGCGGTTAAGGAGCCCGAATAAATTATCCAGGGGCTATGTAAGATCTCGGAAGGGCCTGAAAAATATATGGTGGCATCCTAAGGGTATAATAGATTCTCTGTAGAAGACCAACCCATTTTTGGATTCGGTTTACTATTTTAATGATTTAAAATAGGTCGAAACCCTGATTTTTAAGAGGACCTTTTCTTAACCGACATGGGTAAGATATCTTATGAGGAAAACAATGGAGGTCATTTTTGAACCCTTTGTAAATGTGTAAAAGACTTGGTTCAAGCTGGCATTTCTATGGGTTTAGTCATTGGTGAAAAATGACTAAGTAATCTATTAGGGGCTAGCATCGAACTCGATATGCCTTGAGAAGATTATGGGGAGTTACTCATAGTAACTATACTTTTATGGCTTTAAAATTCATAATACTCTGGTCATATTGATATTTTAAGGAATTAAGGCCTTCGTGATAAGTTTTAAGAAATGCGGGCTCGAGCAAACCACCAACCACTAAAGAGGATTACAATTGTTTAATTCAAGATAAGGAAAGAGAAACTTAAGTGATAATTAGGTCTGAACGATATGAAACCCGACAGACCTCGAAGTTCTCCTTAAGTGTCAATTCAACCATGACAAATATAGAACAAGCCTCCTTGGGACGGAGTTGCCTCCTTGGAACGGAGAAGCCTCCTGAGAACGGAGAGAACTGAACTTACCTCCAGTGATGGAGATGGAACTGAAGGACTACTAACTTTCGTATTTCGTTTTATTTCAGATTTTGCACTTCCTTCAGTCTTTCTTTTATTCCATTTCAGTACTGGTCCAGTTCCTTACATCACTTAATTCCAGCATTTCAATTACTGTATTCTATTTCAGTATTTCAATTACTGTACTTTATTTCTTTATTGCCTATAATTTAGAGTTGACGTGAAGATGAGACATTCCTTCAGGGTCAACCCTAAATAGTGCCGAACTGGCTGCCGCTCTTGGAGCAGAGCGGACAGATCGATGTTTTGACTTTTATTTCTTTATTGCCTACAATTTAGAGTTGACGCGAAGATAGAACATTCCTTCAGGGTCAACCCTAAATAATGTCGAACTGGCCGCCGCTCTTGGAGAAGAGAGGACAGATCGATGTTTTGGTTTTCTTTCTTTATTGTCTATAATTTAGAGTTGACGCGAAGATAAGATATTCCTTCAGGGTCAAACCTAAATAGTACCGAACTGGCCGCCGCTCTTGGAGCAGAGCAGACAAATCGATGTTTTGACTTTTTTTCTTTATTTCTTATAATTTAGAGTTGACGCGAAGATATGACATTCCTTCAGAGTCAACTCTAAATAGCGTCGAACTGGCCGCCGCTCTTGGAGCAGAGCGGACAGATCGATGTTTGGCTTTTATTTCTTATTTGCCTATAATTTAGAGTTGACGTGAAGATGAGACATTCCTTCAGGATCAACCCTAAATAAGTGCCAAACTGGTCGCCGCTCTTGGAGCAGAGCAGACAGATCAATGTTTTGGTCTTTATTTCTTTATTGCCTATAATTTAGAGTTGATATGAAGATTGGACATTCCTTTAGAGTCAACCCTAAATAGTGTCGAACTGGCCGCCGCTCTTGGAGCAGTGCGGATGAGTTGATGTTTGGGAGTTTTATTCCTGTATTGACTGTAATTTAGATTTGACGGGAATATTTGTGCATTTGAGAAATATTCGTACGGGAATACATTGTGCCTTCGATATATATTTCTACGGGAATACATTGTGCCTTCGATGAATATTCCTTCGGGAATATATTGTGCCTTCGAGAAATATTCCTACAGGAATACATTGTGCCTTCAATATATATTCCTTCAGGAATATATTGTGCCTTCGAGAAATATTCTTACGGGAATATATTGTGCCTTCGAGAAATATTCTAGCGGGAATATATGGTCCCTTCGAGAAATATTCCTAAAGGAATAAAGGGTGCCTTAGGGAGCAAATCCGATGGCTGACGAGTTATGCTCTGAGGCAACCTACATGAAGGATGGTCTGGGAAGACAACCCATGCGAAACTGATAGAACTACGTAGGTCTGAGATTGTATGCATGAGGATATAGAGTACGTAGGCGGTAGTCGCGGGAAGACTGCCACGACCCAATAATAGTCCAGATATTCCCTCATTTAAATATTAAATTAGGCTTGATGCTAATAGGAATTTGATTTGATTCGTGGTTCTAATAACTTGTCCTTAGCACAGGTGACAGGTGCGGGTGAGAGACAACACCCAAGTGTGGAGGAAGCCACAAAGCAGGCTACTTCAGGTATATATTCGTTAGGCCGCAAATTATTTTATGCCTTAGCTCAGGATATATGCATTGGCACTGGAGTTTTAACGCAGTAGAGAGGATGACGCTACCCATCCAGGTCTTGAATATGGAGGTTTCTGTGATGATTAACTCTTCCACTATAAATCATGTCTTCCGCTAAGGGATATAAAGTGCACTCTTTAAATGACATCTTCCGCTAAGTTCCATAAGGTGCACTCGATAATGGTACCTTCCACTAGAGAACTGCTTCGCTACTCTGTTGGTGTGTAGTTACTTTCGCTTAACATCACCCCTATGCATGACAACAGAGTGTTCAAGGAAAGGGGCTGGAGAAGGAAGCAACTTCACCCTTCGTGATCACTCCGACGTTGTGCAAAAAGGGTGGTGTGCGATAAGATCCCCTGGTCGGACCGCCAATTTGGGAGGGGGGTCTTACAATATATTCTTCCTCCGTCGTTGACAGTGCCACTCACTTCTGCAACCTCGACTGCCACGACACTGCCCCTGGATATGTAACAACATACCCAAATGTGAACATGTGGGAATCAACATCTCCTGACATATCTGAGTCAGAGTACCCAACTAACATTGGTGACCCTCCACCAAACTGCAAAATAAAGATTTGTGGTATCTCTGAGATATCAGAGTATTCATTTCATAGCATCCCAATGGACCTTACCTAGATTTGTCAGATATCTGCTCACTACACTCACTGTATTGGCTATGTCTGGCCTTATGCAGACCATAACATACATCAAACTCCCTAATGTAGATGCATAGGGGATCTGGCTCATCTCCTCCACTTCCTTCTCAGATGAAGGACATTGAAAGCTTGAGAACTTGAAGTGTCCACCCAGCGGAGTAGCAACCGACTTGGCCTTCTCCATCATGAACCTCTTCAAAACCTTCTCCGTGTATTGTCCCTAAGATAGCCAAAAGACCTGCACTTCTATCCCTGGTGATCTTTATTCCAAGGATCTTCTTTGTTAGTCCTAAGTCCTTGATCTCAAAAGACTTACTAAGTTCCTTCTTCAGCTCTTCAATGATGGTCTTGTCATCACCGATAATTAGCATGTCATCAATATACGGTAGCAGAATGGTAAAGGTCTTTTCAGCCCTCTTCACATAAAGACAGTGATCAACACTGGTCCTCTAGAACTTGCTCTTCGTCATGAAGGAGTCAAATATTTTTAACCACTGCCTGGATGCCTGCTTCAACCCATACATACTCTTATTGAGATGGCAGACCAAATGCTCCTTCCCCTTGACCTCAAAGCCTTCGGGTTGCTCCATGTATAACTCCTCATCCAAATCTCCATGCAGGAATGCCATCTTGACATCCATCTGCTCAACTTCAAGATTCATGGAGGCAGCCAACCCCAGTACCAGTCTGATAGAAGACATTTTCACCACAGGTGAAAACATCTCATCGAAATCCACACCGTGCTTCTGACTGAACCCTTTGACAACCACTACTGTCTTGTTCCTAGGCTAGGAGAGGTTTTCATTAGTCTTCAACTTAAAGACCCACTTGTTCTTCAAAGCATTCCTCCCCTTTGGGAGCCGGACCAAATCATAGGTCTCATTCTTATGGAGCGAGCCCAACTCCTCCTCCATTGCTACTGCACAAGACTTCCTATCTTCAGCCTTCAGAGCATCCTCAAATGACCAAGGCTCACCACCATCAGTTAGCAAGATATAGTCTTGCAGTGGATACATGGTGCTTGGACTCCATGCTTCGTCAGATCTCCTGAGGGGCACCACCACAACCAGTGGAACATCAACAAATAGATTTCCCCTTCATCCAGTATCTCTTCCTGATCTGGAATCTGTACAACTTCTTCCTCAGCACTAACATTCTCTGGTTCAAGATCTTCATCAGAACTCTCCACATCTGGTGGATTCTGGGGCTCAACAGCCTTCTACTCATCAATAATTTGGTCTTCTACAAAGACCATATCCATGCTTCTGATGATCTTCTTTCTTTCTGGATCCCAAAGTCTACAACCAAACTTTTCATGCTGGAATCCCAGCAAGATGAACTCACAGAACTTCTCATCAAGCTTAGATCTCTCCTCCTTGGTGATATGGTCATGTGATCTACAGCCAAACACCCGTACATGTCTAAAAGATACTTCCTTCCCAGACCAAACCCGCTTTGGAACATCTCCAGCCAAAAGTGCAGATGGGGACAAATTGATCAGATGCACTGTAGTATGTACTGCCTCTGCCAAGAATTGCTTACCAATTCTTGCATATCAGATCATGCACATAATCTTCTCCAAAATTGTCTTATTCATCCTCTCTGTCAGCCCGTTCTATTGCGGTGTCCTCAGAATTGTCTTCTCATGCATGATGACATGCTCCATACAGTAAGCATCAAATAGTCCAGTATATTCTCCCCCATTATCAGATCTTACCTGCTTGATCTCCTTCCCGGTCATAATCTCCACCTTTGATCTGAACTTCATGAACTTTGTCAAAACTTCACTCTTCTGCTCCAAGAAGTAAACACATACCTTCCTAGAGTGATCATCAATGAATGTGACAAAGTAAGCTGCACCGCCCACTGGCTTGGGTTCTATAGGACCACACACATATGTGTGTATCAAATTAAGCAGCTCTGCCTTCCTCTTCAGCTCAGACTCCACAAAGGATTCTCTTCTCTGCTTGCCAACCAAGCAGTGTACACATATGTCAGGTAACTCTCCTGACAGTGCTGGTAGAGCTTTGTTTTTCACCAGGATCTTGAGATTCTTCTCACTGATATGACCAAGTGTCCGATTCCACAACTCCATAGAGTTGTATTCAGCTGCATTCACACTCGGATTGCAGATCTTGGCCTTTGCTTGGTACAAATTGCATCACTTCTTGCCCCCTGTCCACCACCAAAGAGCCTTTCGTCAGCCTCCAGGCACCCCCGCATTCAATGCTAGTAAAGCCTCCATCATCAAGCCTTCCAACAGAAATGAGGTTCATCCTCAAATCTGGAATATGCCGGACATCCATGAGGATAACCTTCCCCAGACTAGTCTCAAGGTGGACATCTCCACTACCAACAATCTTCGACACACCGACATTCGCCATATGAATGGTTCCAAGGTCTCCAGAAGAGTAGGAATAGAAGTAATCCATGTAAAGTGTGCAGTGATAGGGTGCACCACCATCTACAATCCAGTCTATGTCTACACACTCCTAGTTTGTAGGCCCCCTATAATTTAAGCACAATGACTCATCTTTAGCAATCGAGGCCGCACATGCACTCTCAGTGGATTTTCTTGTCTCATTCACCTTCCCCTTTTGATCTTTATGCAACTTCTAGCAGTCTTTCCTGAAGTGGCATTTCTTCTCACTGTAATAGTACTCGATCTCATTCTTGGACTTTGATAGAGAAAATTGTGTTCTCCAATCTATACTCGATTAAGGCAAGTGTACCCATCGAAATATAGCATTGGATATAAAGAATATCAAGGTCGTATTAAAACTCGGGTCTGTCGAGTACTTCTACTTTGAGAAAACAACTATTATTTTATCGGACGGAAATTTTACGAGAAATTATAAGAGGAATGAAAATACGAAATAAAAAAATAACTAACTTGATCAAAACAACCCTTGAAATGAAATAAAATATTATAATTTATAATCGTCTAATTCAATCCTTGACCGTGGAGATTCCCGATTCATGAACGCATCTCTCTCGAGGAATACACCCACTTGAGATTAGGTTGATCGACCGAACTCTCATTCTACAATCGCCCTAAAACTCGCCTTATCAGACTTACTCATGGCCTTGCTCCTAGAGTTGCCTCTTTTCTTTCCCTCTTTCTTCACCGGCCTGCACCTTCCCTCCATGAGTAGGGCATCAGCTGTAGAGGCTCCAGAGTCCTTCTCCTCAGTTCCTCGTTCAACAGACATCTCATCACCATCTCCATTGACACGATGTCTTCAGGTGTTGAGTTACTCAGCGACACCACAAGAGTCTCCCAACTCTCTGCAAGGAACTAAGGATCATCAAAGTTGTAGCTCATCCTCCAAAGTGATCTTCATAACTTCCAACTAATTTATGATGCTTTGGGCAAGGTTCAAATGTTCTGTCATCTGAGATCCCTCCTTATATGTCAAATGAACAAGCTTCCTGATCTAGAAAGCTTTGTTACTCGATGGCGTTCTCTCATATAATGCCTCTAGCTTCTCCCACAAAGCGTGGGTCGATGACTCAGTGGACACATGATTAAAGACAGAATCATCAAGCCATTGTCGAATGAATCTCACTGCCTTCCAATCAATTTTCTTCCACTCTGCATCATCCAACATGGTAGTCGGTCTCCCTAACAATGGAGCATGGAGATCCTTGTAATATAAGAGATCCTCCATCTGAGGCTTCCATATACTCTAATTCTTTCCATTCTTGCTCATCATTCTTGTGTTCTGCTCCATCTTCTCTGAATGGCCCGACGGTCCGAGGCAACCTAGATCTGATACCATTTATAGGGAATTCACCACTCGTAATGCGGGCACACACAAGAATTAATAAAACAAGCACAGAGAACAACAGATCTTTACGTGGAAAACTCTCTCTAAAATAATGAGAGAAAAACCACGGGATGGGGCACACAAAATGTAAGATCCCCCTCCCGCACCCGGAGAGCTCCCAGATCTTATGCCCAGAACCGCCGCCTTACGGTGACACTAACACACGGATTAGCTTCCTCCGCAAGATTCCGATCCTGCCGGCAAGAACGATCGACAGGCCAACAAGAGATAAGAAGAATATTAAGTAAAATTAAGTCCACAATCACACATTTATACATCATCATATAAATTCAAATGTATACAAGTCCAACAATGAGTACAATGAATGAAAGAGAGAAGAGGGGATTATGTCCGGTACATGTCCAAAATAAGGAGAAAAACTCTCCCACTCTATAATTATGCGGAAGCTATCGAACTCTTGTCATCTCGTGTATGTATAGCTACCGATGCAACCACGGATAAAGGCTGCATTACTTCGTCCTGTTCTCCTGCATGGGACCCTACTGCTCTAGCATATCGATGTGGTCCACCGACCGTTAGTCAAAAGACTAAGCCAAATTCCCCATCCCCTCCCCCGGTGACTCCTAGGCACCGGGCGGGAGGAAGAAGCAGAGGACAACAAGGGGTAAATGTATATCAAGCAGGTGACAGTGAATCTAACTAGCAGTTCTACCATGTATAAAGGAAGTGCTACCATGAAACCGAGCAGTGTACAAATGAGCGTCAAGGTGAGTATATGCACGGAGTTATAAAAGAACAAAGCAGTAGAAAAGTAAATCAGAGCAGTTATAAAGTAACTAGAGCAAGTAAAGAAGCAACTAGAGCAGCAATGAAAATAACCTTAATTTATGTGTGTACACACAAACACATAAGCTAAGGGATCTGACAGGAAGTAAACTCATCGTATAAAAGAGCCCATACTAATTTATACGATGAGGTCTGGTTGTGCAATGATACAATGCTATGATATGCAGTGCAATGCAATGACGCAACTCATGCACACGACTCTGTACGTACAAACCTTTTGTAGTTCCCTCTGTTTGAGTGTGTCAACTCAGGTACCTAGTTGAGGCAAACAGGGCAGTGGACCGTGCTATCCACTTCTAGGCTTATGCCACACATTTCTCAGCCTAGACCTTACGTACGCCCCTAAGAACACACAGGGTATCAGCATACTATCTGGTAAGCACCACCTCTAGCCCTCTATTCTAGTCTCCTCTCAGGTACCCAGTTGAGGCAAACAGGGAAGCAGACCGGGCTATCCACTTCTAGGCGAGTATGACACCTCCCAGCCTAGACCATACATATGTCCCTAAGAACACACATGGTATCCATGAACTATCTGGTACAACAATGCTTCTAATGAACACCAAGCTCTTGGCTCGGAGGACTCGACCAGTCCCTTTTATTACTACCGCGTCTACCACTCGCAGGACTAACACAATCCTTCCTTATACACCGAGCCTACCGCTCATAGGGCTAACACGTCCTTCCTTATACACCGAGTCTACCGCTCGCAGGATTAACGCGTCCTTCCTTATACACAGAGCCTACCGCTCGCAGGATTAACCCAGTCCTTCCTTATATACTGAGCCTACCAATCGCAAGACCATCTAGTCCTTATACCATTCCGTCCCAAATTTGGGATGAGATTTACAACGTCAGAATCTCCTACTTACTACTCTTGTCTACCGTTTAATTATTTATGCTTAGAAGTTTTTGGGTGAATCCTGGACTTCCCGTGGACTACCCGATGAAGAGCTCGCAGCGGTACTAGGGAATGCGATGGTGGCTGAAGCCCAAATCTCCCTTTCCAGGATATTTATTCTTATTAGTGACTACCCATTCTTATATGCCCATTTGCTCTCTAATTGCTTTAAAATCCTAGGGTGGATTACCATTTGACTCGGGCAGACGAGCGTCAGTGTCAATTGAACACAGAAACCCTACCTCTCTTAGTGCCTGGCTATTTATTTTGTTATCTCTCAATCACAACTGAACCTCTTGATAGGCCACTCCTCACTACTCACAATAGGTCATTGTAATTTACTAAACGCACCCCAGTCTTTACTTCCGATAACTGCCCTTGGCGATTAACCTTCCATCCTAACTGGGCATATGCAATTCTCTGAGAGTTAATAACTCTAGGGGTGGTGACCATAAGGGAGGGTCTAAAACCAAGTTTTCAATCTTTACTATTCGCAGACCAGCGACCTTTAATCGAATCCTCATGTCCTAAAGGAGTGACTATATGAATCCTAAATCAGGATGTGCCAATCATAGTTCCGTATGTTCATAAGGATATTGTATGCTTATGTTCAGATTCTTAAAATATTCCAGTGTTAGTAATCCAAGTTATAAATATTCTAAATTGTAATCCCAAAGTCTATATTGTGAATGAAGTAGCATAAATTTGTAATCATAAATTCCAGAAAAATTACTAGAGGTTCACAATGTTATAAAAAGCTTATGTTCAGATTCATAGAATATTCCAGTGTCAATAATCCAAGTTATGAATATTCTAAATTGTAATCTCAAAGTCTACATTGTGAATGAAGTAACATATATTTGTAATCATAAATCCCAGGAAAATTACTAAAGATTCACAATGTTATAAAAAGCTTATGTTCAAAATTCTATAACCATCCAGCTATTATATTTCATGCTATGAATTACTCAAGTTATAAACTCAATTTCTACTTTGTGAAGGAAGCATGCCATATAATCAAAGATTAATTCTAATAAAAATTTTATAGCTTCCCACCGATATGAAAAGTATATATACAAAATTTATAAGGATCCAACAAGTATATTTCCTGTTATGAATTTCTCAAGTTATAAATTCAATTTCTACTTTGTGAAGGAAGCATGTCATATAGTCAAAGATTAATTCTAATAAAATTCTCAGAGCTTCCTAATGGTATAAAAAGCTTATGTACAAAGTTTCACTACATTTCAGTGAGCTTTGACCATATATTTACTCACTTGGGGTCTATGGTCCAAATCATGTGAAGTCAACTTTCCTAGGGAAATTAACCCAAATGTTGATGATTTTCACTACAAAGCACTGTATAATGATTCTAAGTACATGGTTTAAATTTCATGAAAGTTGACCAAGGGAAACCCATAAATTCTCATGTAATTCTAATGCTACATGGTGGTGCTATACGCACACCAAATTTTCCTTACACTTGCATGTGGAATAACCTAACATGCAGTGGTCCAATGGACCTAAAATTTTAACCAGAGGCTATTATACTCATGACCAACCTCCAAAAGGAGATTGGGAGTGATTTGAGCCCAAATCACCCGTATTATACATCATATGTGATTTATTAAATTTCTACTAAAACCTTAGAAAAATTAGCCCCCAAAATTCTAATTTTTGGGCTCATAGTATATATAAGGTACATTCATACATGGTTAAATTTCCAGCCTCATATCAATTACTAAATATAAGTTATTCACATTTTAAGGTCTGTCCTTCACTTAGGACCAGCCTTACTAAATCTGCCCTACAGAGAGTTGTAGGGCTCCAAATGGTGTGATCTCACTTTCTACAGAAAGTAGACACAAAGGCCTACAAAAGTTGTCTCTGCCTACGTTTTATTGTAAGGCTTCTATGGGCCTCAAAATTTGAGTACAATATGTCTATTATACTAAGGCAAGAACAACATATGGTGTGACCTATATGAAGCTCTTTTCCTATGGCTCAAATAAAACATGGATTTACTCCTACACAAGAATCCAATTGAGCCAAAAATATTACCATAGACTAATATACACATAATCAACCCACCAAAGGAGATTTGGAGTGACTTGGCTTCATATAGCCCAAAATTTTTACCATACATGTTTTATGAAATTATTCCTAAAACCTTAGAAAAATGTTCTCCTAAAATTTCCAAATTTGGGCAGGGGTACTTTAGGGCATTACTCATGAATTCCCCAAATTTCATCTTAATTGGAGTTGTGGAGCTCCAAAATTCACTAAAATCACTTGGGTGCTATATGCAACTCATTTCCCATACACTACACCTACATGCATATGGTAACTCCCAAACATGCACATGTCATTTTGGTCTAAAAAAATTACCAGACCCTCAACATGATAAGGTTATGCCCTCAACCCAAATTTGGGGTGATTAGGAGTTGTTAGCCCCCATAGTTATCACTTGCAAGCTTAATTGAATTTTCAAATAAACCTTATAAAAATCAATTCTAAAAATTCTCAAATTTTTACCAGAGGTGTAATAGGGCATGACTCATGTATGCCCAAAAATTCAAACTATTTGAAGTTACAGAACTCCATAAATAAATTCCCAAAGCTTTAGAACACCTTATGTACATGCTACACTAAAATGGGTGCTCAGAGTGCCACAGAGCTCCAAATCTAGTGAAGTTGATTTCTATAAATAGTAGACTCCCAGATCTTCATTTTTCATGTTGGGTATTTTTCCTGAATCATGACCATTATTTTTCTATATTTAATCCTAAGTTCAGCGAGATCTAGAGCATTTAAATAAAATTTTAGGATTTAATTAATTGGTCTGCGGCTATCCGATACGCGCACGATCGGACGAATACGTGCTCATCTTCCACGATGAGCCAAGGGCTGGGATTCGCCCTTCCTGGAGCTTCATTGGAGCCCGATTCTGACCGGTTGAAACCGTCTCCGGTCAAACAGATGACGTCAACACCTCCGACCTGGGATTGGCAGTCAATTGTCGGAGGAATGGCGGTCGGAGGTGGCCTATCAGCAAAATGGGGGGGGGGGGGGGGTCATTTGAGCTCAAGAGCTCGAAGTTGACGATGATGATTCCGTCGATTCACAATCAAATTCGAAAGGGAATGGACTGAGATCTAGCACAAGGGGAGGAGAAGAGGAAAACTTGCCTGATTGGATGCTTGGGGTCATGTAATCCATCGGAAAACCTTTGACGTGCTCCTCCTCGATTCCACGCAGATCCTCCTCCTTTGAGTTCGAATGTTCCAATTGACTGAGGGGTTTTACTCCTTGGGAGGTCCTGAAGATGACAGTGAGCTCAGTTGGGGCCAGGTGGCTTATTTCAAGGTTGCCATTAAAGCCACCTCTTGGTCGGCCAATAGGCTCCAAATTGAGCTCCACCTGGCAGTTGGCCAGCCTGGGAATTGCTGGAAATTACTCCCTGAGTTTAGAGATGGGCTTGGGAAGGGAAATTGAGTGCCATTTGGCACTCATGCCCCAATTCCTTCATTTTTGTCTCCTTCGATTTGGGGATTCTCCCATATTAGCCCTAATCACCTCACTAACCTCAAAATTCCCGGGACCATCTGATATTTGTCATTATGGGCTTGCTTTTGGGCTAACCCAAGTTGGATTGGGCTTTGAGCTCGATTGACCTAAATTGAGCAAATTGGGACTTTTGAGTTTGGGCTTGACTCAAACTCACCCCAACCTAAGTGGCTGACCCACATTGGTTCCTTAGACCCTAATGGACCTATTCCAAGAGGAATTAAGTCATGGTGGGTCCACATGGGATTTAAATTACACATTTTGGACTTTAGGGGCAATTTGGGGATTTTGGTGATTTTGCCCTAATCCCTCAAAATTGAGTGTACACTTTGGTTCATTTGGGTCTCATATACTTCCTTTAGGGTTTAGGAGGGATTGTGCTAGGTCAATTTGGCCAATTGAGGGCCAATTTAGCCTATAAGTGTGATTTTGACCAAAATTGGAAGAAGTTTGACTTTGATCAATTTGGCCAATTTGATGACCACATGAAGGGGGTTCTGGGTCCATTGGGTCCCCTATGATGCTGTGAGACTAGGGGTGAAGTCAATTTCATGTTTTGGGGGTCAATTGGACCTATTGGTGAGGGATTGACCTATGTTGACCTAAAGTTGACTTAGGTCAATGTGGACCAAATATTGACCCCATGATAGGGATTTTGGGTCGCTTGTGCCTCTCTTAGGGTTAGGGACCTATTGGTATGCTCAATTTGATTTGGTGAACCTAATTTGAAGTAAATTGGGCAAGGTTGACCTCTGCCCTTTTGGGGTGCCTATAGCAGTTTCCTAAGTTCAAGTTGTCATAGGGTCACCCCATGAGCTTTACTCACCACTCAGACCCTAACCCTAATCTAAGGTGTCTAGAAGGGATGGGGATGTTACACAAAAATCCACTATAATCAAAACGATTACAAGAATAAGAACTAGGTTTGCCCAACCTAGAACCCACTGGATTCAACAGACAGAATCTCTCCTCACAAACCCATAGTGAAATATCTTTTCAAAAGAGAGTACCCAAAATACTTTTCTTCAAGCACCTACAACAATGAAGACGAAGAAGTAACTCCTCCAAAGAAAAGACGAAAGCACCGGGCTGTGAAACTCCAGTTCTTCTCTCCCGAAGAACACTTCTGGCGATCGGCGACAGACTGCTTATTTAAACTGAAACTGACGGCTAAATTGGGAGTCATCTTAGGTTTAATCTCTCTACCTTAAATAGGGGGAGACATTCCACTTAGACCACTTAAGCGCAACATTTGCAGCCACTCGATGAGTAAAGAAGGATCCAACGGCCTGAAAGAACCGGATTAGAGAATCCAGGACCCGTCTCATCGATATCGTAGAGTAGTCTCGACGATATGGAGACCGTCTCGACGATACCAAGACTAGTCTCGACAATATCGGAGAGCAGTCTCCACGATATTGGAGAACATTCTCGATGATACCAAGACCAGTCTTGATGATATCGGAGAGCAGTCTCGGCGATATTGGAGAACAGTCTCGACGATATCAGAGAGCAGTTTCGATGATATGCCTTAGTTGTCTCGACGACAAGCACCCAGTTAAGCCGATAAATTCCAACCTTCTAGTCGACAGGAAGAATCCATCTAGGCGACATTACTGTAGCATCAAGACGATATACAACAGACTTAACCTGATTTTTCTCCCAAGTCACCAAGACTCATCTTTAAGGGCTGAACTCCAACAAAAACCTTCTAGATGTTGGAGACTAATTTAATGGTTGATCTAGTTATGAGAATTCTTTTAGGTGACAAAACTAGCTAAAGACTCCACATAATCAGTGTTACTTTTTTCTTTATACATAATAATTTAGTAGTTTCTTGGGCTTCAAGTTAGTTAAAATTAGTAGGAATTACACGTGCTTCATTCTATGGTGAGTAGTTAATATATTCACGTTGAATATTGGAAACATTACCTATATAGAATCAGAAATGAGATATTTATTGACCACCAAAACACATAAAGTGCACTATCACTTTGAAGAATTTGAACCTACACAGACAATGGTTGGAATTTATTAAAGCCTGTGCATGATCAGCATTGCATATCTTCTCAGAAGTATATATGAACAAAATTGTGAATTCTCGATTTTAAATGGGTTTTTAGTGTAATGTGTTCATATATGTAGGCATAATTGTTTGAAGCAACGAGAGTTAGTTATAGTTATCAATCACAAGCCTTTAGATTGATGTCTTACTTTCGTAAATAATTACAATTATTCTTTATGAATGATACACTCCACCATTAGATGCATGTTTCATTATGATAAATGTATGATCATATATCTATATATATATAAGAAAAATGCTTGGCATGATGCACATCACTCTTATATATTATGTTATATATTCATTCTAACAGTAGTAATATGTACCTGTAATTTAGAGGATTATTACAGTGCCCACGACTTAAAAAAATTTAAACTTTTGTAAAATAATTATTACAGTTGTCAAATATGTCAAGTATTGAAGGCTGAGCATAAAAAAACAATGGATCATACATAACAACCTTTAATAATTTTGGATTAGAAGTGGATAGAGTTTTTCATGTACTTCGTAATCTTTTCTTAAGATTTAAGCAGGGATATTGTGCACTTAGAGTCACCAATTAGAGTCCACGTCCAACCCATTTCTTATTTAGTTAATTGATAGACTCATTTAAGAAGCTAGTCAAAGCCTTTGTATATACTATAGTCTACCATCATGGAGTAATGAAAACTATGATCTTATACTGTGATGACACACTTATTTTAGGTGTCACAACTCTGGAAAGAAAACTCATAATTAACGAGGCAAAGATATGAAATGTCGCGCGTGAAAGATCTTTGCGCGTTCTGAAACTTATAAATAAATATTGCACATGAGAACCACAAAAACTTTTTACCTCTTTTGAACATATTTTTTGCACGACATAAAGTTCCACTTTATAATTTATAATACTCATAAAATACAAAGAAAATATATAGATATTTAGTCTGAGTTTCCTCTTCCATTTTCTCTTTCATTTTTAGGCAGTGAGTCCACCAACCCATATTCAATAATTGAATATTGAATAAGAAAAGAGAAGTGAAAGAATAGTTGAAAAAAAGTACAGTAATGTTTAATTAAATGTTGGAGTCAATTCTCACACCACACAAACCTAACTCTTCAGATTAGCTTAAGTTTTATAATTAACCAGCAATTTCTATCTAATTAGCTCATTGACAAGGTAAGCGATAGGTCATTGTTCACACAATGCACCGTTATACATCACTTTCTTTTTGGGAGATATTGGCTTATCTACGACTATTTAAATTACCTCAGGGCAATATCGGACATTTGAATCATAGGTCATCTACCTCGATTTAATTTCTCCACTGAATTTGAGTTGGATAATTTATGACTTTGACTTTAAGATTCGTGACTTGGTAACACCTCAATAAATTTTAAACTAAAATCCTCCAGAACCTTCCTCAAGATTTCGCGATGTTTTCGTAATATCTCTAATATTCTATTGAATATGTGTTTATAATATTTTTTTCAACGCCACCAAAATCATAGAAATCAAACATATAGAGCACCTAGAATGGTGCCACATAGTGCTGGAGCACGCCACGCGGCAGGACGTGCATCTAGCAGCTGCGCTGCGGGCCGGCGACAGTGCCACCCAATTTCGACCTACTGGCCGGCTGACCCCTCTAGGCTGTTTGTCGCTTCGTTCGCAAAAACAGAAAAGTTAATATACCGATCCTTATATTTTTCAACGTCCCGATTCCAAATCCAATCTCAAAATTTTCTTATTCTCATCGATTTTTTCAGAATTCCACATTAATTGCTTAGTTTTCTCACTCGATCCGTTGTTTTTCTACGCTAATACTATTTTGCAAGTTATGTTTCCTTAAGATTGTTGGACATCCTAATTATTATTAATATGAATTTGATTTTTCGATATTTCACACTTAAAATCGTGTTTTAAGCACTGTGTATACGATAACATTATTACACCAAAATTAAAATAAAATTTCACATCATTACATTGAAACATTGTCAGATCATTTATAGAATTAAAAGGCGTCAAATGTATGTTGATATTGGCTGGTCAAATTAAAAGGATCATGTGTATAAAATTAACAATAAATTTTGCAACCTAAATTTTGGTGGAGATTTAGAATATAATGGAACCTTTTAGTCCAACTTGCCTAAATCAATAAATTTAGAGTATTGGAATGACACCATATTTCATATTGTATTTTATGTGAGAGACTGTAAGGATCATTTATAATGGAAAAACAAACAATATATAGGTGTTAAATTATTTATAAAGGTTACCAATTGACAAGAGTTGACCCATCAACTTAAGAACAACTTAATATTGGGGAATTTTCAAAAAAGGTGCAAGGAAAAGTCAAGGTATGTTGATTTTTATGATATATATAACACATGCATCAATAGCGTTAAACATGGCGAGCATTTTAAGCCCGGACGGGGCTTTTTAAACATGGTGGGTATAACGAAAGATTGTTTTTCTAGGCATCTGAAAATTAGGGATAAGGCCTACAACTTTCTAACTTATCGGTTCTTTACAATCGCTGAATGTCACTGCACCATTTTTGGCCTTTAGCATAAACGTCATTTTGGCAACAGTTTGTACAGTGTTGCCCAAATGTATGAAAATTGTTGCCTTTGAGAATAGGTAACGCGGGTATAGACACTGACTACCCTACGACAACAGTTAGTTATGTTTTGACAACAATTTACAGTTTTAGTCAACATTTATCAAATGTTGCTAAAGGCTAAAAATGTTCGTAAGAATTCAAAGATGATTGTAAATATATAGTTATAAATTGATCATAAATAGTGTCATGTATGGATTTTGGTCGGCCTGAGTAAGCGGTGACAGTTGGAGATGTAGCGGTAAATAGTCTTCCTGATCGAGTCTCTCTTCGTGCTATTGAAATTAAGCATAAAATAAACTTCACTTTGGGGTGGGCAGAGATCATCCAAACCGGCAAAAATAGTATTTGCGACTTTTCAAAACCGCAACACAGAAACAAAATGCTCAAACAGACGGAGCCTTAAATCTCATCATGAGATAAAGGCTTCGTTTGGCACGGCTTATTCGCTCCGGTGAGTTGGCTCAAAAACGCCATTATATCTTAGATTGTATGTTTGGCAACACAAAGGATATGATTGCTACCAAGAAAATAAAAGAGCTTTGAGCATAAGATGCATGAATTTTTTTTGGTGAGGTCGGGCGTTCACAAACAACGGTTCACAACCGTAACCACCGTGTTCACGACCGCAACCACCGCGCCAAACGAACCCAAAATCAATAATTATTTAATATTTGTACGCCGATTAATAAAACTATGGCATACTCACTAGATGCTCTTTGTAGTGTTGGATCCCACACTAGATTATTTAGCCTTGGATCCCCCACTAGATGCTGTTTGTTCACGATAATATAACAAACGTGTAGGAAATTAATTTATAACAATATATATATAGCAATGTTATACGCAGATCTGTATTTCAGGTCGTGGATATATGCGCCCGTCAATTATTTCATGCAGATCAAATTTAATATATGTAGGTCAATTATTTCATTCCTAAAATTTAATATATGTAGACCATTTTTGGAACTTGAACCGTCCAGGAAGAGGTCGCCGGCGAAGGCGGGAGATGGTCGCCGGCAAAGGCGACGCCATATCGTGGAGATGATCGCCAGCGAATGCGGGAGATGGTCGCCGGCGGAGGCGGCGGAGATGGTCGCGGGTGGCTGCGGAATCGCGGCGACAAAGTTGGATGCGGGCGGCGCGGAGATGGTCATCATCCATGGTCTGCATATTGAAAAAAGAAAAATTAGTTTTTTTAGGGTGGTGATAAAGGCAAACCAGAATTGGCTATTGGCAAACCAATTTCTATGAGTTATTACGCGCCTTTTGAAAATACGTTTTGTACATGCATTTTTAGGAAAAATGTTCAACACGAAAATTGTAGATCTCGTTGAGATATACAACTTTCATGTTGAACACTTTTCCTAAAAATGCACGCACAAGGCGTATTGTCGCCCTGAGTTAGGAAAAGTGTTCAACACGAAAATTGTAGATCTCGTCGAGATCTACAACTTTCGTGTTGAAAACTTTTCCTAAAAATGCATGTAAAAAGAGTATTTTGAAAAGGTACGTAATAACTCGTAGAAATTGGTTTGCCAATAGCCAATTCTGGTTTGCCTTTAACACCACCCTTTTTTTATAAAATGCGGCCAGCCAAAACAGGCCTGCTTATAACATTGCTGATGACATTTTTAATTGAATAAATAGCGGCAACATAGAAGTGGGGATGGAGAAAAATAACGCCTAAATTATTTTTAAAAATTGACCAGTCCTAATCCAAAATAAGTCATCAGCTTAGATGTCAATGTCCTTTCCAGAATAATGACGGGCATAAGACACAAGCATATGGTGGTTGAAACTATGGGCTTTTTTTCTATGGTTATAATGCATGTTATCGTTGAAAATTCCTCTCTCTCTCTCTCTCTCTCTCTCTCTCTCTCTCTCTCTCTCTCTCTCTCTCTCTCTCTCTCTCTCTCTCTCCCCTTCCTATTCCCATCAAGGGAGAGGAGAGAGAAGGGAGTTAATAATTCATGCAGCTTGCAAGTGGTTCATGACCAGATCACACGAGAAATGCATGAGCTCATGCCAGTACAGACTTTCAATCTACTCTCTTTTTAAATTACCGGCCATACTGGATAGGCTATCCGCACCTCGCTTAATTTTGCTATGCAATTGCGACGGTTGTTTCTGCGATTGTGCGTGTTCTCATGTGCGTCAGTCGAGAGCATGATCGATAACAAGTACGTTTAACCTAATTTGAAAATCTTACTTTTATGTTTGATGCGAATCGAGAAGGGGAGCATTGGCGGACCGGTTGAGGTGTTGCCTTGTGACATTGAGGTCACGAGTTTGAGTCCTGGAAGCAGCCTCTTGCAAAAATGCACGGGAAGGTTTGCCTACATTTCACCCTTTGCGCGGGGATGCCTTTGTGCGTCGGGCCGCCCTTTATGTTTTTTGTGAATCGATCAACGCTTCATATATTCAGTAGATTAGTTTCGTCTTAGATCTAGAGAGATAATCGAGGGTGCATGCACACAGTCAATACAGAGTCGATAGTAGAGTTTTTATGTGAAAAACTCGGAAAGAGAAAAATATTGAAGAAAAACACTAGTAATATTCTTAGAGATCACAACCGTTCTACCATGATAGCAAAGAGACTTTCAGATTTTGTGTGTGCATGCCAGAGATACGTTTTGGTCAATTATGTGCGGGTGTGCGTCCCGTAGAGCGGCGGAGGGCGCGCAATAGAGAGCAGAGTGTGGGGGCGCACGCTGGAGAGAGGAGCATGCACGAGTGCGGGCACTGGAGAGCGCATATCATTATTTAGAGTGGAATGTGTGGGCGCACACTCGTGAGCTGAGCACGAGACTACGCATTGGAGACCAAACAACAAGCGGCACTACAAGAAAAGTGTATTTTAGTCACAAAATTTGTGATGCGGGAGTGCACATTGAAAAACAAAGCACATTTTTATAGACCAGACCACGGGCGTGCACATTGGAGAGCGGAGCGCATGGTGCACATTGGAGAGCGGAGCGCATGACGCACAATAAAAAGCGAAGCACATTCTGTAGATCAGATCTTTGGGGCGCACACTAGAGAGCAGAGAGCGTTATGTAGAGTGGAGCGTGTGTGCCCGTATTGGGGCGTGGAGGGACGGGACGCGTTTTGTAGAGGGTAGAGCGTTGGTGAACACATATTTATTGTAAAGTTATATTAATATCATCATCATTTTCCAGTATTAAAATTAACTTTTCATGTGCTATTCACTTGTTTTCTCGTTTTCAGGATAAAGTGTCGTACTAAATCAGGTGTCGGACCAGAAGAATAAAATATTCAGCACGAAAAATCCTTGAAGATAGCAAAATTCCACTTTTTGGCACACACCTCGTGACACACGACCGTGTATTTTGCCGTGTCACGGTTGGAGATGGTTCCATGACGGTTTCGCTACGAAACAACGTGGTTTTTGAGGCACAAGCCCAGAGACACGCCCGTGTGCGCTGGCCATAGGCTCAATTGACTGGGGGATACAGACCTGGGATGCGTCTGGAGGTTGTGGATGCGACGATTCAGGTACACTCCCGAGGCACACGCCCGAGTGCGCTCAAAGTACACCAAACACCCATCGCTACACTGCGCACAAGTGCACACGACGAACAATATGCAGATGCCCGCACAAAGCAATTGGGCATGTCTCGCACACAAAGGCGCATAGAAAATGCACCCCGCGAAAGAACGCACTCGCCAGCATGTGGGCACACACCCCGCACGTGCCAGCTTGTGGGCACACACCCCTCACACGCCAGCGTGTGGGCACACACCCCACACACGCCAGCGTTCAGGCGCCACCCCCCCCCCCCCGCCGGCCGCGGGCCCCAAGCGCACGCAGCTTAGTCGGAATTGATGGGGTCTCCATCAATATATAGAAATTTCGGGTTGCGATTAGCCGGAATTCAATGACCCCCACTAACTTAGTCGGAGGTTATGGGGGGAACCACCGGACCCACGATCATTGCGCGCGATTCACGTGCCCAACCGCGACGCTAATCGCCCGCGGACGGCCAACCGACCACCACCACACTACCCAACGGACGACCGTCGGGAGGCCGCCAGGCACTCGATCTCCGCGGCCAGCCTCCCTTGAATGCGCGACCGCGACACACGACCGCAAGGCTCCCTGCGGTCGGCCTCCCCCGGCTGCCGTCCTTTGCCGTACGCCCATGGCGCGCGGCCGTGAGGCACCCACGGTTGGCCTCCCCTGGCGGGCCTTCCTTGGTCGTACGTATGCAGCGCACGACCATGAAGCCCCCGCGGCCGGCGTCCCCCGGACGCCCGGCCTTGGCTGCGCGCCCATGAGGCCACCGCAGCTGGCCTCCCTCGGCCGACCTCCCCTGGTCGCGCGGCCACAAGTCCCGTGCTGCTGGCCTCCCCTGGCCAACCGCCCTTGGTCGCGCTCCCGCGATGCTTGTCCGTGGAAGCACTACGGTTGTTGAAACCTGCAACAGGTCTCTTGAGTTCGGACCCACTGGGGGTGCAGCCGATGCTTACTTCTCCCTCACTAGACTCTCTTGACGGTGGGTGTGAGAATAAGAAAAGACCCAAGGCTGAAGCGAGGAGGTCCCGCCACACACCCGAAAGATCTTAGAGAGCTTCCCCTCCCAAACCAGAGCTCAACCGAGCACCTTGGAGGGCACTAGCAGCCGACCAAAAACTAGCTTGGAGGAGAGGATTCTCTAAAATCGGATCCCCTCCAAGGTGCCCTTAAGGGTCTATTTATAGTTTTTCCTAGGCTGGTCTGCAAATAGCCTGAATCCGCTTTTTAACTTTACTAATCGCACCCCAAATTGGTCTGCTGATAGCCTAACTCCGCTGTTCTGAAGGGCTATTTGCAACGCACCAGGGGTATTATGGTCTTTTTCCCCTCAAAACCTTTGGGGCGAGTGGTCCGTGAGGGAACCACACGCCGATCTCCCGCTCAACTGGGCGAGTGCCCATGCTACTAAGCGAGTGGTCCGTGAGGGCACCACTCGCCGAACTTCTTCTCGCCTGCAGCGTACCCCCACTAATCCGGGGATCTCTCCACCTTCCTTAGCCTGGACGAATGATCTGGCTGACCCAGGTCTCGCCAGTTGGCTTGAGGGACCCACTCGGCGAATACGGGTTGTACACAATCCCCGCTCTTTGCGAGCGGTTCCTACGCTCGGAAAGAACAGTCCAACCCTGTATTCGGTGAGTGCTTGCTGACTGGACCCATAAGACTCTGTGGGTCTCACCGTCATCCTATATATACCTCCTCATGTCAGACTTTTCTGGACCATTTTTATATCTCGGCCCGGAGTTTTCTCTCCCTGGACCTTTCGCCACTTCCAATGTCTTTCCACATGCCTTCCACGAGACCCCTCTCTCAAGAAATGATCGAACGCCTGGCTGCGGCCCAGACTGCAACCGCCCCCAAAACTGCCAGATTTGCTCCCTGGCTTACATCCAAGCGAGACTCGAGCGCCCCATATGCCTCGCGGCGAGCCAAAGCGATTCGGATGAATCGCCAAAAAGGCGAGACCGCCTCGGACTCTCCGAAAAATACTCCTCCAGACCCCGGGACTCAGGTATGAAGATTCCTCCTGCCTTTCTTTTTAGTTTCTGCCTCCTTATTCTGCAATCGCTCCGACCATTCGCAGGGGATTTCGGTACCTGAGGACGGCCACGGGGCCGTTTTGAACAGTGTCGTGGTGCCACCTCTCGCGGACGAGAGACCTCCTCCAGATCTGGACCTTGCTCCTCCACCCCCTCCGGGCGAGACCATACTTCAATCCAGTAAGTTGTGAACCCTCTCGATTTTCCTTTCATGTTGCTTGTTACTGACCATTACCTTTTCGCAGCCCTCAACCCTGACGTCCCGCCGCGGGACTCCATTCCTCCAAGTTCCCCTGCCCAGCAGAACCCCTCTGTTACCGCGAATGAACCGAGGGTCTCCCCTGAGCGGGAACTGGGTCAGCACCTCCGTGCTGATGACCGTGCGAATGCTCCGGCTCCTCCTCCTCCGCCTTTCCGCCCCAGGAAAAGGAAGGTTCTACCACCTTCCGCAGGCTTGTCTGGGGTCCTCCCCCATTCGTCTCGCCCTTCAGGTCATAGGGAACCCGTCCCAGGTCAGTTTACTCACCTGCCCCTATCGTACTCGCTTATTTTACCGCAACTGACCTAGTTGTGATTTCGCAGGCTATCGGGAAGCCTCTCCCCTTGAGTCCTACAACGAGGGGGAAGAGGGGATGCTCTCGCCTCTCCCCTCCCCTGGGGATCTTGCTGACTTCCTGGGCGACTCCTCAGATCACGCGACCCTGAAGGAGCGGATCACGGAGGTCTTGGGGAAGCTCATCCACATCCAGCGGAACGTCGCCGGCCAGGTGGATGATGTGCGGCTGGGAGTCACGCGTGAGTTAAAGGACCTTCGGCGGGACTACTCGCGCCTTCTCGCGATTGTGGAGCGCCTGGGGGGTGAAGGAGGGGAGCTGTCTCCCGGAAGACACGCCGCGCGAGCCCGGGACCAACTCCAACTGGCTTCCCATGAGATCACCAATATGCTCGCGTACTACCGCCCGCGAATGCCCCTGGAAGCTGGGTCGCGAAGGCGGGGTCGGTGGGTCTGGGAGGAGTTCTGATCTAGTCGACATTCGCCCCTCCTGTTATTTCTTTCCTCGTTTTCTGTGTTGCGGATGCTGGACTTTTATATTTGTCTGTAATAATTTTATACTCTACGCTTTGCGAATGCTCTATTTCTCGTTTTTTGTTTTTCTCATAGCTTGCCTGGGTATTGCCGAATGATATGCTATTGCCGAATGTTTTCCTAGCTCTTTCGCGTAGCCGTCGAGCGAATAGCCACAGGGCATTCGCCATTAATGGGCGAGAGGGATCGGCCCGGGTTTCGAGGCGTCGGGAAGGCGCGATTGCTATCCGCACACCCGTTACCTCGAAAGCCCAAACGCCGTTTAGTCCTTCTATAAATAGGCCTTTCAACCACCGTATTAAATACCTTACCATCCGCTCCCCCTCTTTCCTCGCGCTAGCACTCGCGCTTCTCCCTTCTCTGCTGCTCCCTTCTCCTTCGGCATTCGCGAAATGGGTGGTGATGCGGAAGGTAGGGCCAGGTGCGCCAGCGCATTCGTCAACCACACTTTCGACTCCTGCGACCTCTCCGAAGAGGCTTACTTGACTGCTGTCGCGGATTACATTCCGCCGGGGTTCGAGGCGCGAAAGCACAGGCCGGAAGAGCGCCTAAACTCCATCTCGCCCTGTGCTCTCGCGATCCCGCTAGAGCACTTCGAGGTGGGGTTTCGCCTTCCCATCTGGCCGGAACTCCGCCAGACCTTCAGGTACTACGGGGTCATGCCCGGCCAGCTCAACCGCAACTCCATCGCCATGCTGATCGGGTACGCGAGCTATCTGCGAGAAGAGGGGATCGAGTTCTCGCTGCCCGTCTTCCGCAAACTCTACACCTTCCGCTGCACCAACGACATCTCCTTCTTCTCGGGTCTAAACCCACTCAAGCACTACGGGCTCCCGAACAAAAACCACGACTGGGTTCGCCGCTTCATCTTCGTTAGCGGGAGCCTGGGAAACACCCTTCTCGCCCTGGTGCAGGAGGAGGAGTCAACCTTCCGCCCCCTGACCCTAGGGGGGCACGAGGCCAAACTCCACCAATATATTCTGGAGCACGGGATGGACCTCGTCTATCTCCGGCGAAACGTCAACTCGCTCCCGCTCATTCCGCAGGGCGAGGGTAAGTTTTCGAGACTTCCTTCATTCGTTTTGGCTTTGTGATTCTTACACCATTCGCTAAAACCATTCGCAATATTATGTAGGCGTGCGTAGCCTCCCCCTTCATCCGTCGCGACCTCCTGGGTTTTGCGTGCCTCTCGCGCAAGCTGCCGCGGATGCCTGCCGGGAGGGGCCTTCCTCCTCCAAGCCCAGCAGCCGAAAGAGAAAACCCGCGGCGACTCCTTCCTCTCCCCCCAGCAAGTTGCGATGCCCTCATTCCATCAAAGGGAAGGGGGTTGTGGGCGAGACCTCTGGAGCGAATGCTCCAACCCCAACCCTAGGGACGGAGGTCCCGGCCCAAACCCTGGGGACCGAAGTGCTGGCCCCAACCTTGGGGTCGGGTGTGCCAGATGGGACGGTGGTCCAGGCGAGATCGTCGTTGCCGCCGCCTCCGCTGCCCAAGAACCACCGCAACTTCCCGAACGGCGAGAGGTACGTGGATCCCTCAGGAGCTCCCCTGGTTAAGTGGGACAGAAACACGAACAGGGTCTCGCTCTCCACCCTCCATCCAACCGGATAGAGAGCAACGTCGCCAGCGGCGAGGCGTACGCCATTGCGTATGCCCTCTATGGCCGTAAGGATGCCGAGGTCTTCGATGCCGAGAAGACGCAAGTTCTCGCCCACGAGGCCGCTCGAGCCATGCTGCGGGCCCTTGAGCTCTCGCACATGTCTTCTCGCCGGAGCATCAACTTGTCGCGGAATCTGGCCGGGGTCGAGGAGGCCAGGGCTCTCATCTCTAGGGAGGTGACTGAGCTCAGGGTGAAGCTGGAAGCCGCGGAAGCGCTTCTCGCCAGCCGCCCGGTTGCAGAGGTATACTTTCTCTCACCCCTGCGGATGACCATTGCTGATTGCCGCACTTTTATCTCAGGTTTTATTTCATTTCTTCAGGATGCTACAAGCACCGGGATGCTTCGCGCGCGGGTGGTCGACCTTGAAGAGGAAGTCCGCCTGGCCAAAGCCGAAGTCCAACGGTTGCGAGAAGCCGGCGCGTCGGCACTCGCCCCGGGAAGTGGGGGGAACTTTTACCCCCATCACGAGCTAGAGCAACTGATGCAGGAGAATGCGCAAAGCGCCGTTAAGCATGCGCTGCAGGTGCTGTGGCGGGCTGGATATCTGAAGGCGGAGGCCGAATGCCTTTTGTTGGGGAAATGATTTCTCTTAACCCCTAGAAATAAGTTGAATATGAATTCTAAGAAAGAAAAACAAGGTTAAGTAAATATGCGTCGAATACTATTCGACGCAACGTCGAAATCAAGTCGACGTTTCCTTCAGATTGAGTCGAAGTAACCCTAGGAAGATTTCGACGTATGTGTTGTCGACGCTACTCTGATTTCTAGTCGACGCATATGGAAAAGTCGACACACCTTAGTCGACGCACCTTCCTTATTCTCCTCTCGACGTCCAGCCAAGAAGAACTCGACGTTTACGTCGAGTGGTAATCGACGCACGTCGATTTATATGACAGATTTAAATATGCGCCAGATCTCTTTCCTTCTTTCAGTAGATCTGATTTGTATGGAATAAATGTCAATATTTTATAGCCGTTCTGAATCATCATTTCCTTATATCTGATTCTTGGCTAATCTGATTAAACTTATTTGGACATTATATGAAATCAGAATTAGTTCTTTCCTTCTACAGAAATAAATATTATGGAAACATTTTCATCTTTCTATTTTTCTGACTGCTAATTGATTATCCTCCTATAGTATTATTTTGAATTAACAGAGCTATAAATAAAGAGGAGGTCGGCAGAAAAAGCAGAACAAGTGATTCACCACATAAATAGAGGAAAAGATCCCAAAAGAATAGAGAGATAAGCTGAGAAAAGTGATAGTGTGTTGCAGAGACAAAGCCTTCATCTTCTCCTTCTTCTTCTAAAGTCATTCTGCTGCAAGTTCTGATAGCTCTCACAAAGAGAGAAAAGCTACAAATCTTCTTCTCTCTATAGAAGAAAGATTTAATTCACTACTTCTTGTGCTTCCAATCTTCTTGCTAGGAAGAAGATTCTTTCTTGTTCTTATTTCTTTCTTCTTTCTTATTCTTACTTAAATATTGTAAAAGAGTTTTTAGAATCTCTCTTCAAAAAATTCAGTGTACTGGTTCTAAGAGTCTCCTTGTCAAAAGACTCAGGGTGGTTCTAAGAGTCTCCTTGTCAAAAGACTCAGGGTGGTTCTAAGAGTCTCCTTATCAAAAGACTCAGTGCAAGATAGTGTATTCCTACCAAGGGGGTAGAAGAGTGGACTACCCAAAGTTTGGGGAACCACTATATTTTCTTGTGTTGTGCTGTGATTTATTTTCTTGCATTTACTTCATTTGTTTAATTCTTGTTGGTGTGTGGGAAGCTCTAATCTGTGATCATACATATATATATATATATTAACTTTGCACAAAATATTTTTTAATCTCTATTCACCCCCCCCCCCCCCCCCCCCCCCCCTCTAGAGAATTTTATTAAGGTTAACTGTGCACTTTCAATTGGTATCAGAGGGAGGTTGATCTAAAAAGGGTTAACTCCTTGATCAAAAAGATCCTACCTCTTGGTTTATATATATATTTTCTACAAAATTATTTTCATGGCACAAATCAAAGATTATGCTTCCACCAGACCACCAATTTGCAACCTTGAAAAGTTTGCACTTTGTAAAACAAGAATTAGAATCTATTTAAACTCTATTGATGATGAATTATTTAATGTTGTCATGACAGGTCCCCCCAAGCCATTCAAAAAGGATTCAAGTGGAAAAGCAACTGAAACACCTGCTCCAAAGGCTGAATGGACAGAAGAGGAAAAGAAAGCCCAAGCATATGATGCCAAGGCTATGAATATCCTAGTTTCAACTCTCTCAGATGAAATCTTCCAAAAGATTGCTGAGTGTGAGTCAGCTAAGGAAGTATGGGAAGCTCTCACTAAAATGGTTGAGGGAAGTGCTGATGAGAAAAAGGACAGAAAGGCACTACTCATCTCCCAATATGAAAACTTCCAAAAGAAAGAGAGTGAAAGTGTTGCTGACATGTATTCAAGATTCAGCCTCATAGTCAATGAATTGAGAACACTTGAGAATGACATATCTCTTACTGAGATAAATGACAAATTGCTGACTTGCTTCCCTAGCTCTTGGGATTCAAGAATCTGGCCAATCAAAGACTCCAGAAGTCAAAAAGAAATCTCAACAGATGTTCTATTGGGTAAATTAAAATCCTATGAACAACTGTTGAAAACAAGGGCTGAGAAAGAAGAAAAAGAAAAGGCTTCTCCACTCCCAAAAGAAAAGAGTATTGCTTTGAAGGCTGTTGAAGGAATACCCTCTACAAGTGATGAGGAGCTGATCAGTCTACTGGCCAGAAGGTTCAAGAAGTGGATCAAAACAGAAGGATCCAGAGGAAGAGATTCAAAAACCAGGTATAATAAAATACCTACTAAAGAAATTATATGCTACTCTTGCAGGAAACCTGGACACATTGCACCTGATTGTCCTAAAGAGATCAACAATAAGAAGGATCCAAAAAGAACAGATCTAAAGAAGAAGAAGAAGAAAGAAAAAGGATTCATTGCTCAATCTTGGAGTGATTCAGAATCTGAAGAAAGTACCTCATCAGATGATGATCAGCAAGAGGTCAAGCAAGAGGAAACCTGTCTGATGGCCACTGAGAAGCCTGATGATACATCTATGGTAAATATACTTGATAATATAGATTTCTCTTCTACTGATTTCAAACAAAGTTTCAAAGAATTCTGTTTAGATCTAATCAAATCTGAAAAAGAAGTAAAAGAATTAAGAATTGAATTAAAAATCTCAAACAGGAAAATACACATCATAAAAATTATAAGCTCAATCTAGAACTCTCAGAAAAGGAATTAGACAAAATCTATTCAGAAAATCTAACACTAAGAAAGGAGCTTGCAAAGGCTAAAGTCTTTGAAGACTCTCTAAATGGGAAAGGTCAGAAGCTCAAAAACATTTTTGAGAATCTCACTAATAGATTTAGACAGCTAAATCAGAATACTAATGAAGCATTTAAACCTCAAACTTCCAGCAAATCTGTCTGGAAATATCCAATTCACTTCACTGGGAAGAATTATCTAACAGGAGAAAGATTACAAGAAAGTCCTGAAATAACCACTGTTTTTAATAAACCTAATCTCATTACAGATAAAGGAATCTTAGGAAAATATCCTCAGAAAAAATTTGAACATGCATCGAATTCTTACCAACGTGCGTCGAGTACTAATCGACGCTTATACCAAAATGCGTCGACTTCTACTCAACGCAACCTCTCACATGCTTCGACTGAAAGTAGACTCAGAATGAAGAAAGCGTCGACTCCATATCGACGCAATCAGAAACCTACGTCGAATTCATATCGACGCAACCATAAGTCTACGTCGAATCCCTATCGACGCAATAATTCAGACAGAAAATTTTCTGTTTCCAAACAGGTCTCTCAATCCATGTCCTTCTATTATGAACATTATTTCTGTGATATCATCCAAGAAGATTGGTATGATAAGCCAGTACCCCATAAGAAGGAAGGATACCCTGAAAAACCCACTTATTCTTTTATTAAATCTTTTACTAATGAGAGGAAGGGACCCCAGCTCAGTAGGGTCCAAACTAATGTTTAAAATTCTATATGCAGATGTATCACATCTCCAGGATGGTGTGGTACTTGGACAGTGGATGCTCCATGCACATGACAGGATGCAAAAACCTATTAATCAACTTTGAGGATAGACTTGGATCATCAGTAACCTTTGGAGATTCTAGCTGTGGCCAAACCAAGGGCTTTGGAGATTTCAAAGAAGGGAAAGTCACCTTCAAGAATGTGGCAGTAGTCAAAGGACTAAAGCACAATCTGATAAATATAAGTCAGATATGCGAAAATGGTAGGTATGAGGTAGAATTCACCACACTATTCTGCCATATTATTGATATCAAGACTGGTGCTACAGTACTAAATGGAACTAGAAAAGGAAAAGTATATGTAGTGGACTTTAGCTCTTCACCCATAGAAGTTTGCTTATTCAACAATATCATAGATAAAAATGAACTATGACATAGGAGACTAGGTCATCTAAACTACAAAACCATTAGTAAACTAGCAAAGAATAACCTAGTCAGAGGTTTACCAAAGGGTAGGTACTCTAAGGATTCTCCATGCAGACCTTGCCAACTGGGAAAACAGACCAAATCATCTTTCAAACCCATTGGTAAGGATGACTCTCCCAGGGCCTTATACTTACTACATATGGATCTCTTTGGTCCCATATCAACTCAGAGCTTAGGTGGAAAATCCTATACCTTGGTTATTGTTGATGATTATTCTAGGTTTAGCTTGGTATTCTTTCTAAGGGTTAAATCTGAAACCCATAAAATTCTCTCAAAATTCATAAAATAAATTCAATATGAGTTCAACTCCAATGTTTAAATTATAAGAAGTGATCATGGGACTGAATTTGAGAATCAGCTGATTTGTAGTTTCTGTGAGGAAAAAGGTATTAAACAAAGCTTCTCAGCACCTAGAACTCCTCAACAAAATGGAGTTGCTGAGAAGAAGAATAGAACCTTAATAGAATCAGGAAGGACCCTGCTTGCAGAATCAGGATTACCAAAAACACTTTGGGCTGAAGCAGTCAACACTGCAAATTATGTTCTAAATAGAAGCCTCATACACAAAACTAAATCAAAGACTCCATATGAGCTCCTGAAAAATAAAACACCCACTATTAAATATTTTAAAAATTTTGGATGTGTCTGCTTTATTCTAAATAATGGGAAAGATCATCTTGCTAAATTTGACAAGAAGTCTGATGATGGAATATTTCTGGGATACTCATCATCTAGTAAAGCCTATAGGTGCTACAATAGAAGAACTCTTAAAATTGAAGAATCTATGCACATTGTATTTGATGAAACTAACATGCTACTTAAGGGGGAGGAGACTCCCACCAGTTCCCTTCCACAGGAAAACAACAGCATAGAAACCCAGCTTGAGCAACTAGCTCTAGAGAACACAGAAAATGGAAAGGAAAACCAGTTAGAGGAACCAAGTGAGGAGTCTGAACAAGAAACCTCAGAAAAGAGCATTCCAGACCCATTTCCACAAGAGAATATGTTCAGGAAGAACAATTGAACAATGATCTCATTGAGAATGAAGAAGAAGAACAACTGACAAGTTCAAGCAGAACAGGGATCAATTTGAAGGATCATCCACAAACTCAAGTAATTGGAGATCCCAATACAGGAGTAAGAACAAGACACCATGTCTCCACTGGGATGGTGCTCCAATGCTTCCTATCACAAGTTGAACCAAAGAAGTTTGAGGAAGCAAATTGTGATCCTCACTGGATTATGGCCATGCAAGAAGAACTAGGCCAATTTGAGAGAAACAAAGTATGGAACCTAGTTGAAAGACCAAGAAACTACCCTGTAATTGGTACAAAATGGGTATACAGGAACAAACTAGATTCCACTGGAGTAATTGTGAGGAACAAGGCAAGACTTGTAGCACAAGGATATAGACAAGAAGAAGAGATAGACTACAACCAGACCTTTGCTCCAGTAGCCAGATTAGAGGCAATCAGGCTCTTTCTTGCCTATGCAGCCTTCATGAAGATGAAAGTCTACCAAATGGATGTCAAGAGTGCTTTTCTAAATGGTGATCTTCAAGTATATGTGGAGCAACCACCAGGTTTTGTTAATCCCTCTTCTCCTAACTTTGTTTATAGGCTTAACAAAGCTCTATATGGTCTTAAGCAAGCACCTAGAGCTTGGTATGAAACTCTCTCAAATTTTCTTCTAGAAAATTCCTTTGAAAGAGGAAAAGTAGACAAGACACTCTTTACTAGAACCCATAAAAACCAACTCCTCCTTGTTCAAATATATGTAGATGACATTATCTTTAGCTCAACTCATCCTAAACTGTGTAAAAGATTTGCTAATCTAATGCAATCTAAATTTGAAATGAGTAGTATGGGAGAACTCTCATACTTCCTAGGGCTACAAGTAAAACAAAGTAGTGAAGGAATCTTTATCTCACAATCAAAATATACTAAAGAGCTAATCAAAAAGTTTGGTATGGAATCAGCATCTACCATGAAAACACCCATGACAACCGATGCCATTATAGAAAAAGATGATAAAGGAAAATCAGTAGATCAAAAGACTTATAGGGCCATCATAGGATCCCTTCTATATCTTACAGCTAGCAGACCTGATATCATGTTTGCCACTTGCATATGTGCTAGATTTCAGGTTGACCCAAAGGAATCCCATCTCACCTCTGTAAAAAGGATTCTTAGATACCTAAAGGGAAGCCGTGAACTAGGGATATGGTACTCAGCAGAAACCAACTTTGAATTAATAGGTTTCTCAGATGCAGATTATGCTGGATGTAGGGTTGATAGAAAAAGCACATCTGGTACCTGCCAATTCCTAGGTGACAGATTGATCTCATGGTTTAGTAAGAAACAAACCTCAGTCTCAACCTCAACAGCTGAAGCTGAATACATAGCTGCTGGGAGTTGTTGTTCACAAATCCTGTGGATGCAAAATCAGCTTCTTGATTACAAATTGGAAATACATAACTCTAAGATCTATTGTGATAGCTCTAGTGCTATATCCATAGCATCCAACCCAGTCCTTCATAGTAGGACCAAACATATAGAGATCAGACATCACTTCCTTAGAGACAATGTTGAGAAGGGTAAAATAACCTTAGAATATATTCCCACAGACAATCAAAGAGCAGACATCTTCACAAAACCTTTAGATGAAACTAAGCATAACTATTTCATAAACACCTTAGGAATGCTTGATGGAAGCTTGTAAACCCCATTGTTAGGGAACTTTAATGAAATCAGACAATCTAAGAAAATTTCTTGAAGATACGTCGAATACATGTCGACGCTCCGTCGAGACAAACTCGACGCTGACATCGATTTCCATCAGACAATGCTACGTTGATCCTTTATCGACGTACCGTTGAATTCATATCGACGCAAGACTATGATCACGTCGATAAAACACCAGGCCGGCCAATCTCCACGCAAACGTCGACATCCATTCGACGCAACGTCGACTTCTAGTTAAAATTAGAATCAAATCCTTACTTCCTCTTTTGACGATTGGATTACCTTGATTTCTGTTTCCTTTCTCGACGTTTCATCTTCTTTAAATAATACTTCTTATTTCATAACATATACCTTTTTGAACCCGCCAAAACTCTGTCTTCCACCTCTCTCTCCTTCTGCATCAATGGCGACTACTCCTGTTCAAACTGCCCTTATCAAAGCGATGAACGATGCTCTGGAAAACCTTCTGACCGACTTCCAGACACGTCTAACCAACTTCTCCGATGAGTGTGCCAATATGATCACCACCTGTGAAGCCAAATTGGCCACCCTATCTGCCTCTCTTCCTGAGCTTCATGCTCTTCTTCGAGAAGAACCTCTGTCGCTACAAAGGTTTACATCCTTCCTGAAAGATATAAACCAGGGGAGAGTTGCTCCAGAAACCCCTCTTGCCAGGTATTTGATCTCACTAAAAGCTCAGGTTTAACTCTCTTCTATCCAACTCTAAGTATTCTCTCTAACTATTACTCCAATTCCATTATAGGCTCCACTCCTCTCAAATCACTCTGACTACACCTTCATCAAACACTGTGGTGAATCCTCCTCTTACAACACTGAAGGGGAGCATGCTGTGGATTCAGAATTCAGAATTGATAACCCATATAACCAGGGGGAGATTCCTGTAGTAAAGAACCCAGAAATCCAGGGGGAGGAAGAAGCATTCACCTCTGATGATTGGAATGGACAGATATGGATTGATGCACCCTTATGTGAGCAGGAACTTCAACATCACTCCCCTGGCTTCTCTGCCAGTTACATCAAGCTGAAGACACCTCTACTTGAGGACATCCCTACAAAAGAGCTTGGAGGAGACAATCATCCCTCAACAGAGATCATTCTACCTGAAGTCATTCTGCCTTCTATCGCAGAACAGACTCCTCTTCTTGATATTGTTCCCTCTCCACCCAAAGAGAAAACTCACTCTCCTTCATCTCCACCTCTACCTCTACCTCCACTTCAACCTTCTTCTCTACCTCCTCTGCTACCTCTACCTCCACAAGTGGCAAGCTTCTCCAATCAAATCCTACCTAGGCAAAGTTCAGGAGGACAGATGAAAAGGAAAAGAGAAGCCATTCCCTACTGGCAAAACTTCTCCAAAGAAGAAAGGAGAGAGTATGCAAAAGAAAGGAAGTATAGAAAAACATGTGAGCAAATAAGAAGATTTGAAAAGATGCCTATTATCACTCCTAACAGCCCTGTGAAGGAGTACCATGACCCTGACATGGAAAAGAGGCATGAAGAGATAAGAGAAAGAGAATTGAATGAATATGAAGCAGCTAGAAAAGAAGTGGAAGATAAAAGGATTGCCTGGATGGAAAAGATCAACAAGGGAATAACTAAAGAACAAATTCTTGCTGAATCTTCTATCAGAATTCCAAAGAAATTGTTTGATATTGAAGCTTATCAAAAGAAAAACCCTCAGGCAGGGATCATCCTAGATAAAGGTCAAACAGACAAGAAGGGTGTAGGGTGTACAGAAGATACTTACATCCCCTATAAGAAGCCCAACAGACCTATAAAATTAGACAAGTGGCATGCCTCACCCTGGAAAGGGAAAGGGAAAATGGCTGATATTCCAGAGAAGCAGCAATCAGAAAAGAGAACAATCTATAGGCCCAAGGTTGAGAACAAGGGACCACCTGAGATCAAGCCTACTGAAAAGAAAGCTCAAAACATTACAATTGAGATGATTGATGAAAAAGCAGCAATCATCATCAGCAAAGGCTACTCCATAAATGACACAATCCCTGATGGTGATAAACTATTGGAAAAACTGCATACAATCATCAGGAATGTCCAGGAACGACCTGATAGAGTCAGGGGCTACATTCTTGATACTATTGAAAACTTATCTAGGAAACTTTATTCTGCTTTTGTTAACTTTATGTACAAAAAGAAGTTTCTAGTTTAAATTTTTGTGAAAGACAAATACTTGTCATATGCTCTCTTATTCCACTTTCTCTTCTGATTATTTGACATATTTCTTTTCTATACAAATGCTGTGCTGGATTGATTTTATGCTAATATAATTTCTCTCTAATTAGGGTTAAGACAAATAGGGGGAGATTGTTGGGGAAATGATTTCTCTTAACCCCTAGAAATAAGTTGAATATGAATTCTAAGAAAGAAAAACAAGGTTAAGTAAATATGCGTCGAATACTATTCGATGCAACGTCGAAATGAAGTCGACGTTTCCTTCAGATTGAGTCGAAGTAACCCTAGGAAGATTTCGACGTATGTGTTGTCGACGCTACTCTGATTTCTAGTCGACGCATATGGAGAAGTCGACGCACCTTCCTTATTCTCCTCTCGACGTCCAGCCAAGAAGAACTCGACGTTTAAGTCGAGTGGTAATCGACGCACGTCGATTTATATGACAGATTTAAATATGCGCCAGATCTCTTTCCTTCTTTCAGTAGATCTGATTTGTATGGAATAAATGTCAATATTTTATAGCCGTTCTGAATCATCCTTTCCTTATATCTGATTCTTGGCTAATCTGATTAAACTTATTTGGACATTATTTGAAATCAGAATTAGTTCTTTCCTTCTACAGAAATAAATATTATGGAAACATTTTCATCTTTCTATTTTTCTGACTGCTAATTGATTATCCTCCTATAGTATTATTTTGAATTAACAGAGCTATAAATAAAGAGAAGGTCGGCAGAAAAAGCAGAACAAGTGATTCACCACATACATTTGAAATAGAGGAAAAGCTCCCAAAAGAATAGAGAGATAAGCTGAGAAAAGTGATAGTGTGCTGCAGAGACAAACCTTCATCTTCTTCATCTTCTTCTAAAGTCATTCTGCTGCAAGTTCTGATAGCTCTCACAAAGAGAGAAAAGCTACAAATCTTCTTCTCTCTATAGAAGAAAGATTTAATTCACTACTTCTTGTGCTTCCAATCTTCTTGCTAGGAAGAAGATTCTTTCTTGTTCTTATTTCTTTCATCTTTCTTATTCTTACTTAAATATTGTAAAAGAGTTTTTAGAATCTCTCTTCAAAAAATTCAGTGTACTGGTTCTAAGAGTCTCCTTGTCAAAAGACTCAGGGTGGTTCTAAGAGTCTCCTTGTCAAAAGACTCAGGGTGGTTCTAAGAGTCTCCTTATCAAAAGACTCAGTGCAAGATAGTGAATTCCTACCAAGGGGGTAGAAGAGTGGACTACCCAAAGTTTGGGGAACCACTATATTTTCTTGTGTTGTGCTGTGATTTCTTTTCTTGCATTTACTTTATTTTTTTAATTCTTGTTGGTGTGTGGGAAGCTCTAATCTGTGATCATACATATATATATATTAACTTTGCAAAAAATATTTTTTAATCTCTATTCACCCCCCCCCCCTCTAGAGAATTCTATTGAGGTTAAATGTGCACTTTCACCTTTCCGCTCATCAAGTCGTTCCTGAGCTCTACATTCCTATCCCCTTCCCGGAGGACGATAACGGCGAGCCGCGGGAAGACGCCCTCATCCTGGATTCGGGCGAGAGCGAAGGATCTCCAGGCGAGAAGTCTGCCGACCCTTGAGAAGGGCCCTTTGTATTTTTTACTCTTTTTTGTACTTACCATTTTGAATGTAATCATGAACTGGGCGAGTGCCCTTAAAGGATATATATATTGACTACAATTTTTGTGTTATCTCAATTTTTTTGCTATCTCAACTTTTCTCTCATTCGCCGCTACATCTCGCTAGGCTCATTAGGACGCTAGGTCGTAGTGCGACTGTCCTGGCCACCCAGCGAATGCTCGAAGATGACTTAGGTGTGCTGCCCCTTTTTGACTTCCCGCTTCCTGCCCCACTCGTACCTCCTTACCATTCGCCCAGACCGGGGTTTTGCTTAGGTAGTCAGGAAGAGAGGTGAGATTACCTTACTGGCGCGTGGTCCCTGCGAGTGCTCTCAAGATCCACCCTTGAGAACTTAGAACCTGCCACCGAGTGAGCCTTCGGACCTGCTAGCTAGATGAGAACCTGGACAGCAGGTCTGCTCGGGGCCATTTCCTTCATCACCTTAGAACCCGCCACCGAGTGAGCCTTCGGACCTGCCAGCTAGATGAGAGCCTGGACAGCGGGTCTGCTCGGGGCCATTTTTTTCATCACCTTAGAACCCGCCACCGAGTGAGCCTTCGGACCTGCCAGCTAGATGAGAGCCTGGACAACGGGTCTGCTCGGGGCCATTTTTCAACACCTAGGAACCTGCCACCGAGTGAGCCTTCGGACCTGCCAGCTAGATGAGAGCCTGGACAGCGGGTCTGCTCGGGGCCATTTTCTTCATCACCTCAGAACCTGCCACCGAGTGAGCCTTCGGACCTGCCAGCTAGATGAGAGCCTGGACAGCGGGTCTGCTCTGGGCCATTTTTCAACACCTAGGAACTTGCCACCGAGTGAGCCTTCGGACCTGCCAGCTAGATGAGAGCCTGGACAGCGGGTCTGCTCGGGGCCATTTTCTTCATCACCTCAGAACCTGCCACCGAGTGAGCCTTCGGACCTGCCAGCTAGATGAGAGCCTGTACAGCGGGTCTGCTCGGGGCCCTTTTCTTCATCACCTTAGAACCTACCACCGAGTGAGCCTTCGGACCTGCCAGCTAAATGAGAGCCTGGACAGCGGGTCTGTTCGGGGCCATCTCTCAACACCTTGGAACCTGCCACCGAGTGAGCCTTCAGACCTGCCAGCTAGATGAGAGCCTGGACAGCGGGTCTGCTCGGGGCCATTTTTCAACACCTAGGAACCTGCCACTGAGTGAGCCTTCGGACCTGCCAGCTAGATGAGAGCCTGGACAGCGGGTCTGCTCGGGGCCATTTTCTTCATCACCTCAGAACCTGCCACCGAGTGAGCCTTCGGACCTGCCAGCTAGATGAGAGTCTGGACAGCGGGTCTGCTCGGAGCCATTTTCTTCATCACCTCAGAACCTGCCACCGAGTGAGCCTTCGGACCTGCCAGCTAGATGAGAGTCTGGACAGCGGGTCTGCTCGGGGCCCTTTTCTTCATCACCTTAGAACCTGCCACCGAGTGAGCCTTCGGACCTGCCAGCTAGATGAGAGCCTGGACAGCGGGTCTGCTCGGGGCCATTTTCTTTATCACCTCAGAACCTGCCACCGAGTGAGCCTTCGGACCTGCCAGCTAGATGAGAGCCTGGACAGCGGGTCTGCTCGGGGCCATTTCTGGAGCTTTCAGAGTCTTTCCTACAGGCTGCAGCATCACTCTCATACACATAGTTTAAACAAAATATTCTTATTCAAAAACACTGTCACTACATAGTGCTAGGGATAGAAGCGTTTAAGGTCATCGCCACTCCATGTGTGGCTGAGAGGTTGGCCCTCCACATTCTGAAGGCGATACCCCCCAGACTTTAGTGCCTCTTCCACGACATAGGGACCTTCCCAGTTGGGGTTAAGTTTCCCCACCGCGGCGGACCTCCCAGCCGCGTCGACATTCTTGAGCACCAAATCTCCCTTCTCGAACTGCTTGACCCTGACGTGCTTGTCGAAGTACTTGGCCATATGCCACTTGACCTCTTCTTGGCGAATGGCTGCTAGGTCCCGAGCTTCTTCGATGAGGTCGAGGGAGAGCCGCAACTCCTCCTCATTCTCGGCTCTCCAATCTTCCTCTCCACTTGCGGCGGCCTTTACCCGTGGTGTCATAACCTCGAACTCTATGGGGATGACGGCCTCGCAGCCGTGAGAGAGCTTGAAAGGGGTCTCTCCTGTGGCGGTGCTGGGGGTAGTTCTTAGGGCCCATAGGACCGATGGAAGCTGTTCCACCCAATTGCCCTTCAGATTTTCAACCTTCTTCTTGAGCAGGTTCACGATGACCTTGTTTGCCGCCTCCACCTGCCCGTTGCTCCTGGGATGGTGAACGGATGCAAACCTGAGGTCTATCCCCAGCTGGCCACAGAAGCTGATGAATTCCTCGCTTGCGAACTGCGGACCATTATCCGTGACTATGGCCTGTGGAAGCCCATGTCGACAAATGATCTCCCCCCATACAAAGTTGCGGATTACCTGGGAGGTGACCTTAGCCAACGCCTTGACCTCCAACCACTTTGAGAAGTAGTCAATCATGACTAGGAGAAACCTCCTCTGCCCACTAGCCTGGGGGAAGGGTCCTACCAGGTCCATCCCCCATATGGCAAATGACCAGGGCGCCGTGATACTCTTTAGCCTCTGAGCTGGCATGAGCTGAAGCGGGGCGAACATTTGGCACTTCTGGCACCTCTTGGCGAAGGCTGCCGCGTCTTTACTTAGGGTTGGCCAGAAGTACCCCTGCCTCATTATTCTTGCCTCCAACATCCTGCTCCCCGAGTGGCTGCCGCACTCGCCGGAGTGAACTTCTTCCAAGATCCATGGGACCTCCTCCTCTGAAATGCATCGGGCCAGGAGGCCCGAGAGGGTCTTCCGATACAATTCCCATCATGGAGCAGTAGTAGGCGGACTTATATCGGAAGCGCCTCTGGTCCGGAACCTCCTCCGGAAACTTTCCCGTTGCAAGGAAGGTGACGAAGGGATCCTTCCAGGAGGGCCGCTGCTCTACTTCCATGAGTTCTCCCTCCTCGATCGAAGGGCGGAATAGGTCTGTCGGGGTCCCCCCGGTTCGAGGACCGGATTTGGCCAACCGATCCGCCAGGGTGCTCTCCTCCCGAGGGACGTGCCGGATGGAGAAAGTTTTGAACGTTCCCACGAGACCTCTCACTTTGGCCAAGTACCTTATGAGCGCAGGTTCCCTCGTCTCGAACTCTCCCCTGATCTGAGAGACTATTACCATCGAGTCGGTGAGGACCTCCACGTCATGGACTCCGAGCTCCTGGGCCAGCCGTAGACCGGCGATCACCGCCTCATACTCCGCTTGGTTGTTGGTGATTGGGAAGTGTATCACTAGTGTCTGCTCGATCTTCACTCCGTGGGGACTCTCCAGCACCACCCCTCCTCCGAGAGAATTCTTGCCCGAAGCCCCGTCCACCAGTAGCTTCCACGGAACATGACGAGGGGCTCCATCTTCCTCCATCTCGGCCACATAATCTGCCATGAAATCAGCCACCACCTGCGCCTTCATGGATAGTCGAGGGACGAAGGTAATGTTGAATTCACTTAGCTCTATCGACCACTTTGCGAGCCTTCCCGAGTGCTCCACTCCTTCGAAGATCTGGCGGAGAGGGTGGTCCGTCACTACTTGAATTGAATGAGCCTGGAAGTATGGCCTGAGCTTCCTTGCTGCGACGACCAGAGCAAAGGCCAACTTCTCCAAAATCGGGTATCTGAGCTCCGCTTCCCTCAGGACCCTGCTCACGTAGTAGATGGGCAACTGCTTCTTACCTTCCTCCCGAACCAGGACGGAGCTTACGTCCTCTGCCCCGACCCCGAGATATAGATATAGATCCTCCCCCTCTTTGGGACCTTGGAGTAGCGGAGCCTTGGTGAGTTGGCTCTTCAAGGCCTGGAAGGCCTCCTCGCATTCTTTTGTCCACTCAAACTTCTGCTTACCTCGTAATGTTTTGAAGAAGGGGGAGCATTTCTCCCCGGCTCGGGAGAGAAACCTGCTCAGCCCTGCGAGTCTTCCGGTCAAGCGCTGAACTTCCTTGGCGTTCCGCGGCGACCCCAGCTCCATTATGGCCTTAACCTTGTCCGGGTTAGGTTCTACCCCCCAAGGGGTGAGAAGGTGCCCCGGGAATTTCCCCTTACTGGCCCCGAACACACATTTCAGGGGGTTCAAGCGCATCTTGTACTTGCGTAGGGTGGCGAAGGTCTCCTCGAGGTCCTGGATGTGAGAGTTCACGCACTTGCTCTTCACCATAAGGTCATCCACGTAGACCTCCAGGTTCCTTCCCCTTTTCTCCCTAAATACCCGGTCCATCATCTTCTGGTAGGTTGCATCCTGATCTGGTGATAACCTGAAAAAGCATCCAAAAAACTCATCACAGAAAAACCGACGGCTGAGTCAACCAACGCGTCGATCCGAGGCAGGGTATAACAATCCTTAGGGCAGGCCTTGTTTAACAATGAAAAATCCACACACATGCGCCAGCGGCCATCTGCCTTTTTTACCATTACGACGTTGGAGACCCAGCCTGGGTACTAGATCTTCGATACAAAACCTGCTTCGAGGAGCTTGTCCACCTCCCCGCGGATTGGTTCTTCGAGCTTGCTGGCGAAGGTCCTTCTCTTCTGCCGGATGGGGCGGGCTCCTGGCTCGAGGTTGAGACGATGGCAAGCCACGTCCGCCTCGATGCCTGGCATATCAGCTGCGCTCCATGCGAAGACCTCCACGTTCTTCTGGATGCACTCCAGCATCTTCACCCTGTCCTCCGGGCCGAGACCCCCGCTGATCCGCACCTCTTTCACTCTTCCCTCCTGGGTGATGACCTCCATCTCTACCACCTCTTCTGCCGCCTCGAGCCGGGTTGGCTCTTCCCATTGGCCCTCTGCTTCTCGCCCCTCCTCCCGGGCCTCTTCCTCTGCGGCTCCTTCCGCCTCCATCGGCTCGATCTCCTGCTCCTCCTGAGCGACCTCCATATTCTCCTCTCGGGCACCGCCCTCTTCCTCTACTCCTCTCTTCTCCACTTCTTCTCCTGGCCCCTCCGGCCTCGTCATCTCCTTATCCATCCTCTCAGCCTCCGCCATCCAAGAGATGGTGTTGACGGCAGTCACATAACACTGCCTCGCCACCTTGGCATCTCCTCGGATCCGGACCTGGACTCCTCCACTATGGAACTTCAGGCACTGGTGGTACGATGAGGGCACGTTCCGGAAAGCACTAATGAGAGGGCGTCCGAAGATAGCATTGTAGCTGCTCGGAGTGTCAACGATGACGAACCGGCAGTTCCTTGGGACCCCTCCTAACGTCACTTGGAGACCCACGCCTCCCTCGACCTCCTTTCGCTCCCCTGAGAAACCAAACAGTGGTCCGTCGGAGGCCTGCACCCTCTTCTTCTCCACCTCCATCGCGTCGAAGGCCTTCTTGAAGATCACATTCACTGAGCTCCCATTATTCACCAGGATCTGGGAGACCGTGAAATTTTTAATCGCCGTCTGGATCACCAGGGCGTCGTAGAATGGATCCTCATAGTCTGGCATGTCTTCCGAGGAGAAGGTGAGCTTCTCCGAGGGGGTGGGGTTTGGGAAGTCGACGCGACGTCCCTTCAGAACATCGCCTGGAAGCTCCTCTTGCGAGAGGCCTCTATCCCAACCCCACCATGAATCACCCCGATTCCCCCCTTGTTCCTACATCAGCCCGGTCTTCACACCTATCCTCTTCCCCTTCCGGGAACACCTCCTCAATCCTGATCGGCTGCTGCCGTGGCTGCCCTCTCTCCCTCATCTCCAGGAACTCGGGGCAGGTGGCCGTTGCGTGACCCTCTTCCTGATGAAAGTCACAATACGGCAACACCACCCTACCCCCTCTTCCCGCTCTTCCTCTTCCTCCTATAGCTCCTCTAGCTCCTCTTCCTCCTCTTCCTCGGCCTACCGCCATGGCTTGCTCCCGCGGAGGAGGAGGGGGTCGGGGGCCCTGCCTGCACCCCGGGTTGACTCCCCCCATCTCCCTTCCTTGGTATCCTCCTTCCTGACCTCTCGCTGGTCCCTCCTGATTCCTCCACCCCAACTTGTTGTGGGGCTCCTGATACCTCCAATTCCGAGGTGGCCTCTCGAACCCCTGACCTCTGGGTTCCTCTCTCCTTCTTCCCTCGTGTTGCCTCACCTCAGGCTCGCTCATCTTCGCCAACCTTTTGTAGAACTCCGGGTTGGCCGCCTCCCCTTCTATCTCCTCCGCCGCTCGCTCCATCAACTCCTCAAAGGAGACCGGAGCCCTCCTCTTCAGGTCCATCTTGAAGAACCCGTCTCTCAATCCCACAATGAATGCCATTTTGAGGGCGAACCCTGGCACCTCCTGCACAAGGTGTATCTCTTCCTGGAACCTGTCCACGTAATGTGCCAGGGACTCCCCCTCCCTCTGCCTGATCTTGAAGAGAGCCTCCGCATCCTTCTTCCTCTTTTTTGATGTCGAGAATCGCAGCCGGAAGCTCCGACGCAGATCGTCGAACGCGTAGATGGAACCTACGGGAAGCTGGTGGAACCAATCCCTTGCCTTCTCCTTCAGGGTGGTTGCGAAGAGCCGGCATTGGAATGCATCCGACATGGGAAGAATTGAGGTCATGTCCTCAAACCACTGCAGGTGCACGACCGGGTCCTCCTTTCCGGTGTAGTTGGACATCTCCGGCCCCCGTAACCCCTCTGGCACTGGAGCCGAGAGGATCATCTCGTAAAAGGGGCTCCCTTCCCCTGCTCTGCGAATGGTCCTCTCGCGCGGAGCCAACTCGCACACCTCAGCACTCGCCGGACTGCTGAACAGCTGCCGCCCCGGGAGATCTCGCGCACTTCCTTCTGCTGGCACCTCCTTTCCCAGCCGCTACCCCAGAGCGTTCTCGCCGACCTGCTGGGGTGGAATGATGGGAACAGCTGGCGTCTCGCATTCGCCCCTTGCCGCGAGAACTGTCTGCAGGACTTCTCGCTTGAATTTCTCGAACATCTCCAGCCACTCCCCTGTCGCTGGTGGCTGCGAGTGGCCTGAGTCAGAACCATTCCCTCCATCTCCTGTCATCGAGCCTAGCTTGGGATTTTCCTTCACTGGCCACGGTCCATGCCCACCGCAACAAAAATGTTGAAACCTGCAACAGGTCTCTTGAGTTCGGACCCACTGGGGGTGCAGGCGATGCTTACTTCTCCCTCACTAGACTCTCTTGACGGTGGGTGTGAGAATAAGAAAATACCCAAGGCTGAAGCGAGGAGGTCCCGCCACACACCCGGACGATCTTAGAGAGCTTCCCCTCCCAAACCAGAGCTCAACCGGGCACCTTGGAGGGCACTAGCAGCCGACCAAAAACTAGCCTGGAGGAGAGGATTCTCTAAAATCGGATCCCCTCCAAGGTGCCCTTAAGGGTCTATTTATAGTTTTTCCTAGGCTGGTCTACAAATAGCCTGAATCCGCCTTTTAACTTTACTAATCGCACCCCAAATTGGTCTGCTGATAGCCTAACTACGCTGTTCTGAAGGGCTATTTGCAACCCACCAGGGGTATTATGGTCTTTTTCCCCTCAAAACCTTTGGGGCGAGTGGTCCGTGAGGGCACCACTCGCCGATCTCCCGCTCAGCTGGGCGAGTGCCCATGCTACTGAGCGAGTGGTCCGTGAGGGCACCACTCACCTAACTTCTTCTCGCCTGCAGCGTACCCCCACTAATCTGGGGATCTCTCCACCTTCCTTAGCCTGGGCGAATGATCTGGCTGACCCAGGTCTCGCCAGTTGGCTTGAGGGACCCACTCGGCGAATACGGGTTGTACAACGGTCGGCCTCTCTCAGTCGAACTCCATCGATCGTGTGCCTGTGGCGTGACCTTCACCGACCTAATCTTGTCGCCGGTCGGCCTCGCCGCCGGCCAGCTCTTCCACCGTCGTCCGGCCCCTTAGCCGCACCTGACCGCAACCGTCCAATCTCCCCCACACGATCTGCACAGTCCACTGAACAGATAACCACTCGTGTAACCACTGGCGTAACCACCCATTATGGGTAGGTGTAAATATCCGAAAATATATCGATGTACGTGTAGGAAAATACTTAAATAATGCAATTCCTAACCTATATAAAATCGGCCTGCAAATAACACTTATGGTTGTTACGGTCTGTGAATAATCGCATAACTACTGCAACCACCCCTGAGGCCTATAAATAGGACCATAGTCTCTTCTTCATTTCCATCATTTTCTCCTCTGACTTCTCCTCCTAGGTGCAAGAGAGTTCCTTGAGAATCTCCGTCGCTATTGAAGACGCCCTTAAAGAATCTTCAAACACTTCGAAGGCTGTTCGAAGGCCATTCGAAGAACTTCATCCGCCTTCAAGCTTCCTTCCGAGCGCAGAATGCTCAGTGCTCATCGCCTTAAAGTCACGGTTGGACCAGAAGAATAAAATATTCAGCACGAAAAATCTCTGAAGATAGCAAAATTCCACTTTTTGGTACACACCTCGTGACACACGACCGTGTATTTTGCCGTGTCACGGTTGGAGATGGTTCCATGACGGTTTCGCTACGAAACAACGTGGTCTTTGAGGCACACGCCCAGAGACACACATCCGTGTGTGCTGACCATAGGCTCAACTGACTGGGGGATACAGACCTGGGATGCGTCTGGAGGTTGTGGATGCGACGATTTGGGTACACTCCCGAGGCACACGCCTGAGTGCGCTCAAAGTACACCAAACACCCATCGCTACACCGCGCGCAAGTGCACACGACGAACAATATGCAGATGCCCGCACAAAGATATTGGGCATGTCTCGCGCACAAAGGCTCATAGAAAATGCACCCCGCGAAAGAACGCACGAGCCAGCATGTGGGCACACACCTCGCACGTGCCAGCATGTGGGCACACACCCCTCACACGCCAGCGTGTGGGCACACACCCCACACACACCAGCGTTCAGGCGCCCCCCCCCCCCCCCCCCCCCCCCCCCCTCGCCGGCCGCGGGCCCCAAACACACGCAGCTTAGTCAGAATTGATGGGGTCTCCATCAATATATAGAAATTTCGGGTTGCGATTAGCCGGAATTCCATGACCCCCACTAACTTAGTCGGAGGTTATGGGGGGAACCACCGGACCCACGATCATTGCGCGCGATTCACGTGCCCAACCGCGACACTAATCGCCCGCTGACGGTCAACCGACCACCACCACACCACCCAACGGACGACCGTCAGGAGGCCGCCAGGCCCTCGATCTCCGCGGCCAGCCTCCCTTGAATGCGCGACCGTAACACACGACCGCAAGGCTCCCTGCGGTCGGCCTCCCCCGGCTGCCGTCCTTTGCCGTGCGCCCATGGCGCGCGGCCGTGAGGCACCCACGGTTGGCCTCCCCTGGCGGGCCTTCCTTGGTCGTACGTATGCAGCGCACGACCATGAAGCCCCCGCGGCCGGCCTCCCCCGGACGCCAGTCCTTGGCTGCGCGCCCATGAGGCCACCGCAGCTGGCCTCCCTCGGCCGACCTCCCCTGGTAACGCGGCCACAAGTCCCGTGCTGCTGGCCTCCCCTGGCCAACCGCCCTTGGTCGCGCTCCCGCGATGCTTGTCCGTGGAAGCACTACGGTCGGCCTCTCTCAGTCGAACTCCATCGATCGTGTGCCTGCGGCGTGACCTTCACCGACCTAATCTTGTCGCCGGTCGGCCTCGCCGCCGGCCAGCTCTTCCACCGTCGTCCGGCCCCTTAGCCGCACCTGACCGTAACCGTCCAATCTCCCCCACACGATCTGCACCGTCCACTGAACAGATAACCACTCGTGTAACCACTGGCGTAACCACCCATTATGGGCAGGTGTAAATATCCGAAAATATATCGGTTTACGTGTAGGAAAATACTTAAATAATGCAATTCCTAACCTATATAAAATCGGCCTGCAAATAACACTTATGGTTGTTACGGTCTGTGAATAACCACATAACTACTGCAACCACCCCTGAGGCCTATAAATAGGACCCTAGTCTATTCTTCATTTCCATCATTTTCTCCTCTGACTTCTCCTCCTAGGTGCAAGAGAGTTCCTTGAGAATCTCTGTCGCTATCGAAGACGCCCTTGAAGAATCTTCAAACACTTCGAAGGCTGTTCGAAGGCCATTCGAAGATCTTCATCCGCCTTCAAGCTTCCTTCCGAGCGCAGAATGCTCAGTGCTCATCGCCTTAAAGTCAACGACAAGCTCCGCACTCCATACACCGCCACAAAATGCAGGATACACTTCGAAGACATCCAGACGCGCAAATCGCGCAACTCAAGATCCCAAGCGAAAGCAGAAGGCTGTCCAGACCCCAGAGCGCGGTGCTCCCCACCGCGGCCAGGAAAAAGTCTTAGCTTCGAGAGCGGTGGTCTGTCACCCTCCGAACGCAACTCTCTCTCTCTCTCTCTCTCTCTCTCTCTCTCTCTCTCTCTCTCTCTCTCTTACAAGTTGTAACGAGGAGCGATATGTCGCCCTCGATTACTCTACAGAGCTCTATAAAGCAACAACAAATCGTGAAGTTTGGTCGGCACCGAACTGGGCACGTGGTTTTTCACTTCTTTCCGATGTTTTCCACGGTAAAAAAAAGGTCTTTTGTCAGCCGTCTCATTTCTCTGTGACTGATTGCGCGCTCGAGTGCTACCGAACTAAGACGGTCCAATCTCGAGCGATTTTTAGGATCCTCGAGTGAGCCGTAGCAATAGGCATCCTTCTCCTATACATGGGCGCCGCGGCGTGTCCCACCAACAATCAGGTGATCATTTGAGTGAATACAAATTCCTAGATCCGTAGCCAATTGCTTTCCACATAAGACAGTCTTATGACTAAAGAATCGATCTAGAAGCGAGTTTTTCTATGATTCTTGCCTCAATAAACAACATTCATGTGTAAACCAATCGATTGCCGATCATCATTTTGTATGATGAGAGATTCTTACCTTAAATTTGCCCGAACTTTCGCTTTGGCCCATAAGTAAATGCCCAATGATAAGGCATTGGGAGGTTTAATTAGGCTTATTAATAATTAGAGGCTTCATTTGGCTCCATATATATTTGCATCTGTAGGTATTATTATTTTTGTTTAATGTAAGAACTCTCTAAAGTTAAGTTTTATCTCTCTGGCAACATTTGTCGGTAGGTTAATAATATATTCCCGATGGATGCCTGATTTTCCGCCATTCACGGACAACGAGGCACTGAATCAGTGATCGTAACTATGCAGCATCCATGCATTATTATAAGTTTAATAATACTATGATTCCCATATGATCACTATTATAACTAATTAGCTAATTATTAATTAAAGGAGCTGTACCGCAGTTTTGTCTACACGCATGCACCTCCATTTCTCCTCTTTTAACATTAAAATTATGCTCAAAACATACTAGTCGCACCGCAATTTCTCCTAATTTATGATGCTGGACTTCTAAAGGCACCAACACCGGTGGAGTCTTCCGATCCTCCGGTGCCGGCTCCAACGGAGGGTGTTTCATCACCGCCGGCTGCGGAAGAACGAGTTTCTTTCCCACCATCAATGCTTCTTTCCGGCTTTTTCAGTTTCGATTTCTTAAACTCCTCAGTTTCTCCTTTTTCCTGTGTAGATCGGTCGTCCATCTTTGGTTTCAGACATCGAGCTTAATGTTATGTCTGTTGGAACATAATCTCGACAAACCCGCCATTAGCAACCTGCAAACATTGGAGAAGAAGAAGGAGAAGCCGTCAGAACCAGAAACATGATTTAGGGATTTTGCAGCCTGACAGATTATTTCTGCTGCCTGTTTTAATCTGTTGTGCTGTGCTGTTGATGCAAATCCTTCTTCCCTGTTGTTTTGCTCACTTGATTTTCCCATAATGTCTCTACCATTCATTTTATGTTCATGCAACAATTGAATGGTGCAAATATTCCGTCATTTTTAATTCTCACTGTCGCCTCTAGGCTGTATTTGTCTCTTGATTTTTTAGATTTTGCTCTGCCGATTTCCAGATGCTCGCGCCGCTTCTATGAAAATGGCTTCCACACACACACACACAGAGAATTGCTTTGTTCTGGGTTTTAAAACACCTGCCTAGGTGAGCTCTCTGTTGCACTTCAGCGCAAGGAGTGCTATAATTAGATCTATATTAGGGAGAGAGATATCGAACGTTGGAAGAGTTATTTAAATTTAAGGAACAAATCTGTAGCATGATGCATACATGATGATGCGTAATGAGATGGGTGTCAGGTTCACGAGGAAAGAGAGGAAACATTACAAAATGCGGTGTTTTTAACAATGCGGTGCGACTAGTCAAAACTGTGGTGCCTTTGACAACTCCCCTAATTAATAATATGACGTAGATTATTTTGTCTGTTCGCAGCTCTAAAGAAAGTGAAATTTGTTATTCGTAGATATTTTTGTTATCCAGTACATATTAGAAAAGAAAAAGAAAAAAAACTTCGGTTGTCCTCTTCCATATTCTTCCTCATCACAGTGAGAGAGTAACCTAGCTAGCTATCTATATCTTCCCTAAAACCAAAATTGCAAGAACAATGACTATCCGCGCATCCATTTTATGAATCATGATCCGTGCACACATTGAAGTGCTGAGAGGGTCGTCGGAGATAATGTTCCTTCGTCGTCGGGCACTGCTCAGAAGAACAGAAACAAAGACTATCAGTCTGCTAATAACAATTTGTAAACACAAATAAAGCGAAAAAAAATTGGTCCGCGAATACACACTTATGATCTGCCTGAGAGAACAAACAAAGAGGAAGGAATACTTCGAGGAAGGTGCGGGCTGAGCTCATGCATGAATAAAATATTGAAATAATTGGACGTATATATATATAATTATATATTTATTTATATTAAAGAAATGGGAAGAAGGTTTTGTCTTTGTCCTGTGATTAATTAGGGCAAATTATTCCATGCAGACACGTCGATAATCTTCTTCCTTAATCGTCCAACCCTTCACTTTCCACGGTCTTTCGACGGTCACGGTGAAGAAATAATAACTCTATCTCTGTATGCATGTATAAGTTAAGAACGATAACGTCATCTAATAAATATTTTACTGCGTTTTGAGTTTTTTTTTTTATTATTAGTTCTTGGAAAAAGAGCGAGTCAGTGTCTGCGTTTCTGCATGAAAAAAATTATTTTAATTATTTATTTGTTTGGAGAATGGATTGGAATCATTTTGATAATAACTGGATGATTGCACCGGCAAACTAAGGAAAAAATATTTGGTTGGGTTTTTCTTGCCTGAGATCACGGTGCTCACACGCATGATCAAATCGTTGGTTCTCCGTGATTGATCGAAATGGTGTCGTATTTGTCAATTAAAAATATTGTCGGTATTTCGCAAAAACAGCTTTGAATATAAAAGTGGATGAAGTTTTTTTGGTGAGGTATGTTAAATCATCGCACTCATTTTTCATTTCAAAACTTAATTAGGTCAAAGATTGGAGAGGCGGAGCCTATAATAAGAACGAGTAGATCGTCTGGGTATGCGTTGTGGACTAATCATGGCATACCTTTTTGGGGGTTCATGTTGGACCGTCCAACACGCTTCCTCAGAGTGAACCTAGCTCTGATATCACTGTTATGTTACTTAACAGTTTTAGCAAAAAAGCAGAGGAGGAATACAAATTCTAACTTGCGCTCTCTCCTTTTATAGAACACAAAAGCAACGATTAGAAGCAAAGACTAAAACAAAGAACACAACACATGGCATAACCACCGCGTTCACAACCGCCACCGCCATGCCAAAGGGAGCGTAAATTGATCTCATTTCAATCAGCATATGTATGTTGTATGGAAAAATTATACAAATATGTGTTCTTAGCTATATATGTTGCTAAAATTATATGACTGAAAAGGGCGAAATATGTATATCTTCTTCTTAAACTTGTGGAAAACCCGAGTGTTCTTCTTGTGCAACGTCTACCAAATTGCATAGCAAGAGGAGCTAACTTAGTAGTTTAGTTTGTAACACGGTTTAAAATATAACATGCATATAAAAAACTTTCACCTCATAAATGTCAGAAACACCATAAATTATAAGAATATAATTATTCATGTTCATTTTTAAGTTGTATTTTTTTCTTTCATAACATCATAATTAGACTCGGGAGTATACGGTGGAAAATATTTATGTTTTATTATGTTTTCTTTGCAAAATAAACTTAATTCATTAGATATGGGTTCTCCGCCTATATGATCTTCTAAGTATTTAATTTAATTTAATTTTAGGTTTTATAAAATAATTAAGTATACATAATAATTTATATCCTGTACTATCATGATCAATAAATGCAACATAATATCTACGGTCTTCTTTGTTAGGTTGTTTAGTAGAATCGGAAATATCATAGTGCATTAATCATAATATTCGAGTAGTATGTTCTATAAATTTAAAAATACTTCAAGTATGTTTAGCTCTAACACAAATTTCACATTTAGATTTAAAATCTATATTAGTTTAGGAATCATATTCATAAGCATCATATTATTCAATGTT